>JAQIWB010000001.1:0-28592 GCA_034693825.1 Zercon vagabundus
GGCGTTAATAATAATAATAATAATAATAATAATAATAATAATAATAATAATAATAATAAAAATAATAATAATAATAATAGTTGAGCTATTCTGACCTAATTACAGATAATTTGGCAGTGCCAGAAAGTCGCAAAAAATTTGTGGAAAGCTTTAAAAAAAGGATTTTCAATTTTTTGGCACTTGGCGTACCTGGCCTTTATGGCAGTAAATTTCAAAAAACAAACTATGGCTTCGCGGTTATATATAAATCCAGCGCATATGTTTAGATTCAATGAAGTAAACTTTGTTAAAACTTGACCTAACTCGAAGCCTAACTCTAATCCTAACCCTAAACTTCATCTTCGAACCACACTATCTTTCATTCTATTTTTTCGCAGCCCATAAAGCTTATATTCATACGCTGTGTTTTTTCAATACTACAGATTACACGGCGCGCCGTTATCTACTTGTCGACCAATCGCCTCAAGCACAAACGGCGTAGACGACTTACAAAATTTGCAGATTTTAAGAAGGACCACACGTGGGCAGGGCCTTCCGTAGGCTCTTTTCGAAAATGCGCATCCACGAAATACTCATTCAAGAAAATGTGGAATCACGTCTCTTAATGTAAACAGTTTGAATCATTCATGCCGCTCTTCCAAATTTACGGGCAATGCGCCTAGGCGAAAAGCAAAAATACGCCATTGTGTAACCAAAATGTATTCATCGATGAATGCTTTACACATATTAATTAATGATTGAACCGTGTAAAGCACGACGCAGCTTTGAAAATGCACTTAGCAATCAGAATTAACATTAGCGTACGATACTCATTAAAAATCAAATACTTTCTCAAAGAATGGCATATTTAGACTATGTTTGCACCTGATATTTGAAGTTTTGGCAGCGTTCATAAGAGATATGTACTATATAATATTACTCGGTCCTCGATTAACCAATATAACTAGCAAACAGTAATTTCTTCTTTGGAACCACTGCTCACCACTGATCAACAAATCACTTTATCTTGGCGCAGTTTGCACAAACTTAAAAATTGATTTCACAATCTCATATTTAGTTAGGTTAGGCTATGACCTACGTAATGGGCTATTTATAGGGAAAAAACTGAATTCAAAAATCAAACTCAAATTTTTTTTCAAAAAAATTTGTGTTATAACCCAGAAAAAAGTGCTATGAACCGGTGAATAGAATAAAATCAAAACTGCAAAAAGTTCCCAGGCGGTCTCCCTTACTCCCCAGTTATTTTTTTTGCTGAATACGGCATCCGGAACCGGCGCGGAGTCGCGCCGGAAACCTTGTGTTGCCTGAGATTTATAGAAAAATTGTGAATTCAGAAATTGGACTTAGGAAAATTGCCAAACGATATCAACACCCAATAAAAAAACAAAGCGTAACTGCAAAAAGCCATCAGCGCCCAGTGTTTCCAGACGATCTCCCTTTCAAGTACTGACTAGGCCCAACGTTGTTTAGCTTCAGTGATCAGACGAGAACTGGCGTTTTCAACGTGGTATGGCCGATGGCGTACTATGACCTACAAAAAAAGCTATTAATATGAACAATTTTAATACAAGATTTGAACTTACAAAATTTTCTAAAAGATATCAACACCCGATGAATGGAATAAAATCGAAATTGCAAAAAGTAATCAGCACTTAGTGTTCCCAGGTGGTCTCCCTTCCATGTACTGACTGGGCTCAACGTTGCTTAGCTTCAGTGATCAAAAGTTTTGGCGTAAAAAACTCTTTCAACACTTTTGTAATCCCCGGAAATGTTTGTCTTTCAATTCCCAGCGGACTATGACGAATGTGATACAATAAACGTTAACAAATGAAATGAGTAAATGTATCAATCACTTAAAAATTTCTAAAACAGATCAGCCGCAATCGTTTTAGAACTTATCAGGTTCTAACTTGCACTTCGTAAAATTCAACTTTTTTTTCTCTTCTTGTGTCACTCATTTTATGCTATATATTGGGCTGAAAACCACCAAAATTTGCAATCATTTTGTTTTCGTTTATAGCCTCAAGGTTTGAAGTAAACTTTGATTCTGAAATGATTTGTTTTTGAGATCAAAAGATACCGCATGCCTCCGTGAATGAGTCTGAGTGTCTTATGATAGTTTTGGTCAGGTTTTGCTTGACTCCTCCCCTAAACACTTAACAAGGTAATTTTGCATGACCCCTTATCAATAATTACCGGTTGTTTGTAGAAAAAAAATTTAATGCATGTGTTTTTGGGTTTTGCAGTTCCGCGACAGGACTGATTGACTAACGTGCAAGCCGAAACTCGGAAAAAGTAGCTAAAAGTTATAACAAAAAACACTCCAAAAGTCATTCGACAATTGATCAACTCTGAATTTTCACGCAATTTTCACTAAGCCAACTCACAATTTTCACATTATTTGATATCAGGCTTCACTTAAGTTTGTCCAAAACATCGAGCTTGTACATTGAAAGTAAGAGATTCAATCGTTTTATACTAACGAATAATCCTTACACTCTTTAACCGATAAAATTCTTTAGAGCCGAGTTCTCGGTTTGCTCGAAAAATTTTCCAATGAGTTCAAAGTTTTTTTCTACAAACAACATTTCTCTCGTGTAAACTGTATATACATAGAAACTTAAAAATTGTGTGAACCCGCTAGAATTCTGTCTTATATCTTAAAAAACTGGAGACAAAAAAATTTTAAAAAAACTTTTCAAACGTCAATTAAATATACGACGCAAATTACCGCAAAGTTTCTACATATTTCTCAACAATTCTAACAGTTCGAAGTATTTTGAGTTGATCTCATTTTTTCGTGCTCAGTTTCATGCGAAATTACAAAACAAGTGAGACTGATTTGGAATGTAGAAATATAAAAATTTACATTTTTATTAAAATAACTTGTCTAGCTTTCGACATTTTCTTCCGTAACACAACGCTTTTCTACAATTTGTTTTCAGACTCTGCAGTTCAACTTATTCATTAGAACTACAGCTTTATTGTAGACATTCTTCTTCACTCTGAGAACAATGACGAAGACCCTGAATCTGCAGCTACATCATCATCATCATCATCCGATACTAATATAGAACATCCAGGAGTAGCGCCCATCATTGCAGAGCTTCTAGACATTTCTTGCTCATTAGTTGCTTCTGACCAATTGCGAACGACAGGTATTATCACAGTTGAATTATCTGGTAACTCCTTTGGTTTAGTTTCCGCGTTTTTTTTTAGATCAGAAGTATAGACTGGGGTTATTCTCATTGAGGATTTTGTTGAACTATAATTTGCACCGGTAAAGTTCTGTGCCGGGTTTATAGGTAATGCTTTTCCTCCTCTACCGAAACGTCCTCTTCTGGCACGAAGTACGGGAGCATTTTTCCGCACCGTCTCACGTCTTATCGGTTTTGTCACGATCAAATTCTCAGATTGCACATTCATCTCAACATTTTGGCGCGAAATAAATTCGACCAAATTATCAGCCGCCGCGTCAAAATTGTTATAGCTTACCATCGAATCGCGAATCCAATTAGATATCATCTTATTAAAACTAAGAGACGAGATCCTGTCGTCAATAATAATGAGCGCTCCCCAATCTTTCGAGTGTCGAATACACCTTCCTAGAGCCTGATTCATGGCTCTGAATGCCTGCGCCTTATACCAATCTTCGCCCGACATCACTTTATCGTTTTTTCTCAATCTTGAATCATTGAACACCCTTTTGTTCGCTACGACTTCGTCTTTAACATTTGGAAATGGAATCCCAATCGTCACGGTTGCCCTCGCAAAATTGTTTGGAAAGTCTTGACCTTCACTTACTTTTCCTCTGCACACGGCCAACAACAGCGCTCCCTTTCCTTTCACAGCAGCCGTATAATAGTTTTGCATCGTTTCATCGAAATCCGCTAGTTTATCAGCTTCCGAAAACACATGTTTCGCATTTTCTATCTTCGAGTAACACCCAGTTATTTCCCATCGTTCCGCGAGTTTACTCAACGTATTGTACGAAGGAAAAAAGCACAACACACCGAATGGTACAATCTCACAAATCTTCAATAGCACCAGCCCTAATTCATCCTGCAGACTCCACTCGCTCATATGCTTATAATCACAAATCAGTTGAACATTGTTTGGACCCCTCGTAATGCAGGCCGCGAACAACTGATCACTTTTAATGACATGCGAAAGCTGAACTTTGCCTTGAAATGGAACATCAAGCTCGCACGAGAAAGATTCTAACGGACTCAACGTCCCCGAAGCGACGACGAGCGAATGAACTTCTTTCTTGATATCGTGGATGGCGACCGCCGGATTGAGACAGTATATCTGTAAGCACACTTGACGTTCGTTCGCGTAATTATTTCTTTTAAACTTTGGAGCGTAATTTGTTCGAATCGAACCCCGAAAACTATCTAGAAAAGCGCAGTCAGATTTATACATATAATGACACGTGTTGACTATACTCTGCAGAACACTTCGTGAACCCGCGTTGAGAATTCCCGTTTTTTTCATTTTGTTGTCGTCGTCTTTCTTTTCAACCGTCGACACCGCGATCAAATGAGGTTTTACTTTTGGAAAAGTCATCGGGCCCAGCTGAACCATTTCCAGTTTTTCCGACAGCATTTTGCCCATCCACGTGATCGAATTTGAAGAATTTGCTTTCTGAGACTCATCTGACAGAAAACGGATGAATCCACCAATTATCGAAGCAACGCGAGCATGGTCATGACAAGCCATATTTTGACGAAGCAGTTGTTCGATATTATCAACGATTACTTTTAAATCGCTCAGCAATATTTCGACTCCCATACTGTTCCTACAAATATCTTCAATATTATGCGCTTCGTCTAATAACACAATATTATTTTCTAGTTTAATATTCAATAACTCTCTAATATTGGGGTCGATAATATAATTATACGGACAGAAAATTATGTCGGCCGTTTCAGATGTCTCTATCGCCCAAAAATACGGGCATATTTCTTCATCTTTACCGATAGTTATCAAATCCTCGATGTCCCACGGTTCAATAACATTCGTCGTATAATCAGTCGGATAAGCGGTTCTATTAAGTTCAGCTAGATTTTCATAGTAATTACAGCCTTTATCATTTCGAACTCGTTTGCATTCGTCTGCAAGTGAAGTTTCTTTCTTAGCGCGAACTTCCTCGTTGATACAAAATTTTTCTCTTGACGCGAGTATAGACATTCTCATATGCCTGTAATCTGTTCTTCTCAACTCTGCCACAACTTGAGCTACCTGTCGATGAGTTCGAGTTCCTAAAAAAAATTCTAAATAAGAAAAGTTTAATTTAACATCAATATCATCCTCTTTCAACAATATCATACTCACAAACAATATCTCAGACTAAAGATTTAGCCAAATAATTTCTTATAAAATTTTTAAAATTTCAAAATTTAGAAATTTTTTCTGAAAGCTGAACCGGCCGTCTGGAAGGCAGACTATCTAAGACAACTAAAAATAAATTTTGCAGAAAAGCTGGTAGACAATAACATTTTATTTATGTTATATTATTTACACTACTGCAATTTTTACTGCTGCGGTTTTGAAAACACGGAAAAAAAATATTGATTTATGACTCCGAAATTCTGAATGCAAACCTAGCAACTTATTCTCCTGATTTAAATTTACAGCAATCAAAAGTCGGACTCAAATGAATTTCACAGCTTTGAGTAGCCTCTCGGTAGCCTCTTGAGTAGCCTTCTGAGTAGCATAGCGAGTATTCTTTCGGTAGCTTCTCAGCAGTTTTTTGATAGCTCCTCGATTAGCCTACCGAGTAGCCTCACGAGTTGCCTCCCGGCATTGACGTTTTAAGATTTCCTGAAGCCTCCGACTAAATGTATAAAAAAAAGACTCTGAACTTTATTTTTTGACACTAATAAAGTCTGAATAAAAGAGGTATCATAGCACAAATACCTACACCTAAAAATAATGAAATAAGTCATACTATAAGACAGGAAAGATCAAAAAATTATATATCTTTGCATATTTTAAATATTTTAAGAACGAGGTTAGTGATTTCGACTGATCAATGTCTAAATATCAGCTGATGAGACAACAGCAAGCCTGAGGTTTTGGTGAGCGCCCTTGTACGCTAACACCTCAAGAGGCCTCTGCTTCTCGGCACTTTCGACTCGTTATGTGGAAGTAACCGGAACTTTCGCCCGTACAAATGAGCGTTCGTGTCAAGCCATAGACATCGTACTCGTACCTCCCGACCGAAGCAATCGATGCCGCCAATGAACTTTTAGGGAGCCGGCCCCACTGAGTAATATATTAGTAGTCAGATCAAAGAATTCATTCGGAATTTAACCGGAGAAGCAGCGATCAATAAAGCTTCTTTCATGATTTTAAACACATGAGAAATTCAAAACATCTCGACACGAAACAAACAAACGTTTTTGAAGATTTAGTAAAGCACGGCACTGGTTGTATGAGGCATTACCGAGACACAACTAACCACGAAACAAGTCAACTGCCAAATCTCACGCAGTAGTTTTCGTGTAAAAAATAAAAGTCTTTGTCCATAAAAAATTCGCAATCGCGCGCCATTGCACCGCATTTCTGGTTATCTAATCGTGCTTACCTGCAGACTACAGTCTGCAATCAGCTGATGTTTTTGTTATACCAAGTGTGATCTGCATCTATGCAAGGTTTTCACTTAAATCAATCAATCTAGTGTTATATTATCATGGGTAAAAAACAACCATCTAGTCAAAGCACCTAAATCACATATTAAACCTCAACTTTTCTCACAGGTGTAAATTTGGTTTCAACTTGCAAAAAGTATATTTTATACAAAAACAAAATAGGTTTTGTAGTTTCCGTGTTCCAAATTACTAAAAAAATAAACAATATGGAATCAAAAATTTTGGAAAATTGTCACAAAAGTCCAAATTGTATCAGAAAATCATCAATTCCAATCCATATAGAAAAAAACTAAAAAATACTCAAACAGATGGAGATTTATTCGTCTAAACAGAGAAGATGCAAAGCTTATTTACTAATAAAAGCAATTTTGCGATTTTTAAGTTACAATTTGCGAAGTTCAGCATATTTTTTTTTTGTTTACGAACAACCCGCGAAGTTTAGCAAAAACATTCAATTTCAATTTTATTTATACTTACGTCTTTGACATGTTTTACATGCATTTATGAACACTTTACAAACTTTATCTTATTCCATACCTTGAAATAATCTACACATGACTCAATAATATAACAATATATATATATGGCATTATATAAAAACATATTTCCTATACATAAAAATATTTGATAATTTTTGGATTCTATTACAAATATTTCATAAATAAAATTTATACATAAATGTCTAACTTCGTTGGTTAACCTTTGTTCAATAACCGAGATTGATTCGGATGACTATCCCGTATATGAAGTCTGATATAACAAATTATCAGCGTGTCGCAGTCTGCAGTTTGCAGGCTGCAAGCACGACCAGGTACTAAAAATAAAATCAAAATACATCGCTCTTACCCTAAGAAAAAACCTCCGCCTAGCTCGCCACCTCAAAACTAGCAAACAGCGAAAAAGCCTGAAAAGTCCTCAAAGTCTTACCATAGAATATTTTTGGTGGTTTAGTGAGTTTCACATTCGGCGGTATCTGCATCGCAGCTGACGGTGACTCACACACATTCAAGGATTTGCTCAATGATTCATCTTCAGTTATTGAATGCGGCTCGCAAGGACTCGAATTCAACAGTGATTTCTTCGGTGACCTCATTTCATCAAAAGTACGCTTCCTATGCTGAATGACCGCAAAATGGTCGTCAACTTCGTTATCCGACGGTGGAAGGTTGGGAGTTCTCCGGTATTTCTGAGTTGGTATTAGCGATGGTTTCGGAGTTTCGGCGCAACTAGAGTTAGCCTTGGAGGCCCGACAGCATGAGTCATCTTTTCCGGGCATACTCAGCGCGTCTGAAAGTAATCCTGTGGGAAAAAGTTTTAACCCTGAAAAACAAAATTCAGATTTAAAAAACTACAAACAACCTGGTCTCAACAACTATCAGAGTAAACTATTATCTAGTCTGAATAAATTAACAACCACTTCATATATTTTCAAACGAGAGAACAAGACGTGATTTCAGTCAAGACAAGAGAAGAGGTTCCAGACAAGACAAAAGAAAGGTTTGAAATTGAAAAATCTGAAAAATGTAAATAAATTTTTTTTTATTCGAATTGCGTCGAAGTTTTTGAAATTTTGCGTTATTTGCGCGAAAAACAAAATGTCGTTTCATTAAGAGAGAGTTGACACTTTATTTGGTGCAAACTTCATGGTGATATATTTTTTCATATAATTTTAATATATTTGAAGGTCACACCCATTGTGAAATAAGTAGTATTTCAAATCAAAGTAAATTGGAAGATGACCTAAAATGTCGACCAAGAACAATGAAGTTAAGTTTTCGATAAGGCTCCACGTCGCAACAGTGTTAATGCGCTCCGTACCAACAAAGCTGTAAGTCAACCTGTAATCGATCGAACTCATTATTCTACATGGTGCCGAAAGGGTTTACTCTAACAGGAGAGTTTTGGAACCAAGACTCAATTCAGTAGAATCATTCAGGAGGGAGTTCGAGATTCAGGATGGACGAAGCCCAGGTTAAAAGGTGTATTGTAAAACGCAATCACATTAGAGGTACATACGTTGCGAACATTGATTTTGGAGATTGAGGAGGCGACTCAGCAGGAGGCGCCCTCTCTAGAAAAACTTTTGACGTTCGAGGTTTTATAAATCGAAAGCAAAAAGATCTATCGGATCTTGATGATAAGGTGGATGCGTATATTGAGGAGGCAGAGTACTCTAAAGAATGTGAGGATGTTGAAAATGTAAAGGATGGTGTACTTTCAGCCAGGGTAAAACTCACTCTAGCTCTCAAAAAGTCCAAAGAACCTAAGATCGTAAATCAAAACCCAGTCGCTCATTATAATGATACAACCGTCGGTTCTAACAAGGTCGCTCAAAGAAATGGTCAAGCCAGTGGGGCTAATCGAGTCATCGTTCTGAACGACAGACCACCTCGCGTAGACACTCAAAGTGCAAATTCAGGATCTGTAGAACATTGCGAATTCCAGAAAGCTTCCAGCACACATCGTAAACGGTCTCGACGATGCAAGATTCCAAGCCAAGCGAGATTGAAAGTTTCAATAGAAGCGAACAAAGATGTCGGTCAGTCAGCTAAAAAACCTAGTGACGGCGGGGAGATTGTGTTCAGCACACAGAATAACGGCGCACAAAGACCAAAAACAAAAAGACCTCACAGAAGTAAAGCAACAAAGACGTTCATGTTCAAGTTTCGACCATAGGCCAGATCGTAGAAGGGCTCGTGGACACAAACTTCAGAACCTGAAAACTAAGCCAGTTGCGGAAAGCATCACACAGCGGACCACACTTCGGGTTCAGACCAGCAACGCGGTTCATACAAACATAGGCTTAGACGATCCACGGCGACTCAAAGCTCGACTACGAAAACTTACTCGTTGGAAGTATAGCCAAACCACAGTTATAATATAATAATAAATTGTGGAAGCTTGCCTCGTGGAGTGTGAAATAAGTAGTATTTCAAATAAAAATAAATTGGAAAATGACCTAAAAAGTCAACCAAGAACAATAAAATAAAGTTTTCGATAAGGCTCCACGTCGCAACAGTACCAATAAAGCTGTAAGTCTACCTGTAATCGCGCTCCGTACCAATAAAGCGCTACCATGTAAAAGCGCTCCGTACCAATAAAGCTGTAAGTCAACCGGTTCAATCGATCGAACTCATTATTCTACACCCATAATGGGAGAGGAAGGAGGAGGGTAGCTGAGTAAGGTAGGCGTATGTGATCTTTACCAAAAACTCGAAAAAAAATGGTGTTTATGATTACATATGTCGTAAAATCTGTTTGAGGTCTCGTGAAAACGAAAAAGTCTATGTAATTTGTAAATTTTCTTTAAATTGAAAAAATGCTTATTGGTAAAAAAATACGTACCATGATCAAATGCTATCTTCTGGCTTTCCAAATAACTCAGCGCAGCACACAATAACGAAAGCGATTTCCCCGTTCCCGTGGGCGACTCAATGAGACAGTTTTCTTTCTTTTTGAGTGACATGATCAGTCTCGACATCATCGCCATTTGCTGCTGATAAGGCTTTTCATACGGGAACTTCACATCGAGCCCGCATAACTTCAGAGGTTTCGGTTTAAACACACTGCTATTGCTAGCCATTCAAAAGTTTTTGTGATATGTGACCGGTAGCGATGAGAACCACGTTGACGCGACTATACTGGACTAGTCTAAAATGAAATGAAAACGTTAAAACACATCACAGTAATGTGACCAAAAAATAAATAAACAAACACATTTTCGAAAATATAAGTGTAGATAACTAGCCGGGTCGGCTAGGCTCTCGGCTAGATCGCACGTATAGACGACTATTTGGCTTTTCGATAATAATGAACACATTTGCTCACATTCAAAATCTTGAGATATCCAAGCGACTTTTAGATGGCATTTCTCACCTTAAACTGCTGAGGTCCGAGAGCGAATGAGACCTTCGCTGCCGCCAGTCTGTTATATATAACCGAATAACTATACGTAGTACTAAACTACGTCTAACTAAACCAGTATAACGATAATGTATTTCTCCAAAACACAAAACTACAACATTAAATTGAACATGAGTGAGAGAGTTTACTATTGGCGCTAAAATCAGTCTTTCATACCTGGTAGCGTTCACAGATGGTCTAGCAACTGACAGGGTGCACAGAAAGCTAGGAAGAAGGTACTGAGTAAAGTCAGGACTGGGAGTGAGTATGATTCAAAATGCGTTTAAAAAATCATGCAGCTATTGTGTGGTGTCGAGTTTGGTTTACCAGAAAAACAAACTTTGTGAGGCTGTTTATGACAACATTTTCTTTATTGACTGTTTGAAAAAATGGTCATTGAAATGTTGCAAAAAAGAAGACGCGGGTTCTAAGAAATCTTTCTCCGTCATCCCATTCCTTCACCACGTTGGGCATAAAGTAAAGAAAGTGTCGCCTAGATATGGTATTGCATGTCTCTTCAACTATCCCAGCAAACTACGTTGTTTGCCTAAAATGATCCTGTCGGAGCCTTGGAAATGTGAGGTCAGTCATCAAGAGTCATTCATGGAATGTACTCGAGGTGTGGTGTATTCTGTGCCCCTATCGTGTGGACATATTTATACTGGACAGATAGGTGTGTGTATTAATTCTCGTTTGGGACAACATGTGGACTCATGTTATGGCAATGGTGATACTAACAGGAATTTGTACGATCACATTATTGGTTGTGGCTGTCAACCTGAGTTTGATCGGTCTTACATCAGATACAAGCACCCATCGAAATTAGCTCGTGAGGTTTTAGAGGCATCGATAATTGATAAAGAGCTAGACCATCTGTGAACGCTACCAGGTATGAAAGACTGATTTTAGCGCGAATACATATATATATATATATATATATATATATATACAGGGTGTCCAAAAAAAAGTAGACTGCATTTTTCCTAGCTTTTCACTGCGTTGTATCAAAAATCTGATTTCACCGCCGTATTCCGCATACACATAAGGATTTTTCGATTTTTTTCTATGGATTTTTGCGAATATTATTTTTTCGTTCATAAGAATCCCCCTGATAAAATCGAAAAATTGATATCAACCGATTTTTGTCAAACTTCGTTTTTAGGGTAATGTGGGGTCGCTGATCACGAGTCTGGTATTAATTTTAACAAAAAATCAATAAAAAGCTTGCACACTCGCCAAAAACATGAAAAATTTAGTAAAAAAGTAGTCCGTATTTTACTAAATTTTTAATATGTTGTTTCAAAAATCTGAGTTCACTATCGTATCCTACATAAAATTTTAACTCGAATTATTTTCTCGAGTTTTCATGAAGACTATTTTTTGACGCTCATAAGGCAGTCCCCTTATAATATCGAACCTGTTGTTTACATAATTTTTGACCATTTTTCATCAAAAATAATACTAGATCCGTGATCAGCGATCTCAAATTACCCTAAAAACGAAGTTTGGCGAAAATCGGTTGATATCAATTTTTTGATTTCATCATGGGGGACCCTTATGAACGTCAAAAAATCATCTTCGCAAAAATCCACAAAAAATAATTCGAAAAATCTCGATTTGTATGCGGAATATGGCGGTGAAATCAGATTTTTGATACAAGGCAGTGAAAAACCAGGAAAAATGTAATCCGCTTTTTTTTTAGACACCCTGTATATATGTATGTATATACAGCTAAATGCGTAAATAAAATCTTTTGAAATAGAAATTTAGTTTCAAAAGTTGAAATGACGTCATTTTCTTGCTCGATCGTGCCCAGACATGCAAGGACGTGTCGCGTTGTGATTCATCAAGTTTTATTGCGCGTTAACCTAGATAAGTGCGCAGTTACGACTTTCGCTCCCCGTTTTTCGCTCGCTTTCTCCCTTTCCGCAAGAGACTTTTCTGCACTTTTCCGGAGTAATGCGCAATTTTTCGTGATGATTCGAGTAACAGACGTTTTTGTGTAACGTCGGAACGACTAACTCGATCGATCGTTTCTCTAAAGCACGTCGAGAAACGCTCTCAATATATTGTATTCAGTGCCCATTGGCGTTTAAAACCGAAAGCCTCGCGTGGTCAGGTCGGCAGAAAATGGCGGCGAAATTTAGATTTTTGCTGCTTTCGCTTCGATCGACTTATCATCGCGATCCGAATTCTCATCAGCAATGCGCTACAGATTGACTTTTACTTCTCGCGCGTTGCGCGACGTAGAGGCGTTGGACAGGACAGCGAGGAGTGCGCTTCAAGATTGGGAGGCCGCTTTGGGAGAAGATGAACCGCGCGGATTCCGTCAGCGTGGCAAGCCTGGAACGCGCACTGAACAGATGAACGGCCATTTGCAGGGGCAATATTCAAGCCGGTTATCGGGCCAAGTGCGACTAATTTTTTCGCACTTCAAAGAAGGCCAAGGAGACGACACTCTAGTTGTCACGGATGTGACTCTTCACAAATACCAGCGGATTCAAAGACGCCGTTGAAGCTGCGCGATCAGTCGAGCGAGAAGGGTATGAGTCGAGGGAGAGCTAGCCGCCTCTCGCGACTCTATACTGAATTCTCGTAACGGCTAGCGGGAAGGATAAGAGCTTCTTGAAATCGGCCTTTTTCAAGGCCTTTTCTACTTCTACACGCGAAAATTGGCTGAGTGGTTTCAGCCCGGGAAAGGACGCGTCCTTTCCCATTTTGGGGAACGAAATCCGATCGGTTAACTTCCTCGCAGTGTTCCCTGGACGCGCGGACGATAATGTTACGATATATTAATAATATCGTATACGCTATGATATCGCCGCGTGACTAATAACCGTCGGTATTCCGGATTTTGATAACATTTTTCTAGCCAAAAAAGTGTTTCAGACGTGACGTTACTATGTACCACACGAACGCTACAATGGCTGTTAATTAACCGGAATAATCCGCTCTCGCTTCTTTTCTCCCACCGATTCTATCGAATTTTGTAATTCGAATTTACTTATTATGTAGTAAATGATGTGATTTTATGTCGTGACACTATACGTATTAATGAACTATCCAAACTACGAGTCAGCTGGAGCCAAGTGACGCCAGATGAATACAAGTAAAACTAGAAAGATCCAGGTAGATCTAGATAGAGCCGGGTAGAACTAGAAAGCTCTAGGTAGAGCTCTATGTAGATCGGAGTGAAGTGGGGGAAAAGCCCGATTGTCGAATTGAGCCAAGTAGAGGCGGATAGAACAAAGCGGGGTCAAGTGGAGTCAATCGAGGAAGTCAGTTAGAGCCCAAAAAACCGAGTGAAGCGAGGTAGAGCTAAGTGGACTTTGGAGGGATTAGAGGGAACCAATGAACTCTGGTGGAACCGGATGAAACTATGTTAAGCTGAGAGGAGTTAAGTGAAACTATGTAGAACCAGCTAGAGCCGATGTGAGCTAGGTGGAACCGAGTGAAAACAGGTGGAGTCAATTGCAGACAGATGCATCGAGGTGAAATCGAGTGAAGCCAGATTAAGCAAAGTGGAGCAAAGTGAAGTTAAGTAGGCTCCACATTAAGTTGACTTCACTTGGCTCGAACGAACAACAAAATTTTTATATTTCTACAAATCTAATGTTTTCTTACAAAGCTCGAAGATGTGCTTCGGCTTGTTCGAACTAACAGAAAAAATACTTAGTCCAAACGAGTGAAAACTTGTTCAAGAATTCTCGTACACGCCCAAACATGTTTCCGCGCAAATTTCGTTATAAAAACGAATACTTAACAAACTCTTTAAAACTGTACAAATCTATACATTTGGCGCGAAGTTCAACAACGTGGATTGACATGCCCAAATCAACGAAAAAAATACTTAGTTGTGTCTGAGCGTGTTAACACTTGCCTAAGTTTTATTAGACATGCCCAAACATGTCCGCACAAACTTTTACATAGTTATCAAAACGAAATAACTAGCGGATAAAATACCTAAATGTGTCCGAACACGTTGAAACTCGCCCAAAGTCTTCCAGAGACATGCCCAAACATGCCCGTGCAAACGTTAACTTCGTTATTGAATCAAAATATTCGGCGGATTCAATCATCCGCGAAAGATAATTAGTTATAAACGTCAAAGTAAGATTACTTGAAGTAATTGCGCTGTTACGTGAATAATTACGCAGTTACGTGAGTAATTGCGCACTCAACTTAGTCGGTAAATAAATCCTGCGAATTTATAAAATCTTTACTAGCACACTCTCAATAATCGTCCGCAAAATAAAATCAATTTTATAAGCCAAAACGAGCTCATTTCAGGTAACTTAGCTAGCTGCACAGTTACGTAAATAATTGCGCAATTACCTAAGTAACTGCGCAGTTAATTTAGTCCGTGAATAATTCTCGTAAATCCATGTAACTCTTACAAACTACCTCGCTCTCATCAATCGTCCACGATATATATCGTATAATCAGTCACGAGTTAAAGCGAGCTCATTTGAGGTAACTGCGCAGTATCGTCAATAACTGCGCAACTACCTACGTAACTGCGCGCAATCGGCTTAGTTGATAAATGCAAATATAGTCGTTCTATAAATAAATACCTAGCTCTACTCGATTCCACCTGGCTCAGATTGGCTCCATGCGATTCCACTGAGCTTTACCGCAGTTGACTTGATTTCACTTAGCTTCACCTGGCCTCACTCGGCTCTATCTGGCTCCTTCACTTGACTCTACTTTGCTCCAACCTTACTCTATCTGGCTCCATCTAGGTGGCTCAAGTTCGCACCACTTAATTCTACTCGACTCCACTTGACTCTAACAAGTAACGAAACTTTTATAATTTAACAAATCTAATTATTTTTCACAAAGTTCGAAGGTGTTACGGCACGGATTTGATGTTCCCGTCATTTCTAGTTTAATTATTCTGGTTCCTTAATTCGAGCTGATTTAGGGCGGAACAGTTACGGAACCAGTGTATTAAAGAGTGTATATAATATTAACAATGCGTAAATAGTGTGAATACCATTTGAAATATATAAAAAGAAAAAGAAGTGATATTGTTTTCTAAACTCAAACAGCCCAGTCGTCATTTCGTATCTGCTCTAGGTTTGCACGTAAATAGCAACTTAACCGTTCGATCATCGTTATATTCTCTGCAACTGAACTTGGGCCGGTCTCCGATCAACTTGCAGCATCGCTGCCGCAACAGAAGGTGTGTTCCGACCAATGTTCGAACCAACAGAAAAAAACATAAGTCTATCCAAACAAGTGAAAACTTGCCCAAAATGTTTCAGTCACGCCGAACATATCCGCGCAAACTTCGTTATAAAAATCGAATATTTAACAAATTTCTCAAAATTCTACGAATCTATTAATTTCCGCAAAGTTCAACAACGTGTAGCTCAAATCACTACAAGCCAGATGAAGTCGCCTGAGGCAACTTCTAGAATAGCATGGTTTGAAATACATAACTGAAAAAGTTGCAAAATAGCGCCTTAGAGGCGCTAACCGATCAACTTGGGTTCCCCATGAGTCCCCTGGGGTCAAATGTGAAAAGTGACTTTATCGCTCGAAAGAGCATCCTCGAAAACCCCTATATACCAAATTTCACGCAATTCAGCCCAGCGGTTCAAAAGTGCCCCCTGAGGGTTCAAAAATGCCCCTGGCGGTCAAAACTGGGACTCATATATGAAAACTAACTTCATCACTCGAAAGAGCATCCTCGAAAACTCCCATGTACCAAATTTCGCGCAATTCGGCTCAGCGGTCCAAAAGTGCCTCTTGAGGGGTCAAAAATGTCTCCTAGGTAGTCAAAACTGGGGGTCATACAAGAAAACTGACTACATCATTCGAAAGAGCATCCTCAAAAACCCCTGTATACAAAATTTCACGGACATTGGCCCAGCGGTTTGAAAGTGCTCCCTGAGGGTCAATAGTGACCCCTGGGGGGCCGAATCTGGGAGTCTTACATGAAAATTGACTTCATCACTCAAAAGAGCATCTTCGAAAACCCTCACATACCGAATTTCACGTAATTCGGCCCGGCGGTTCAAAAATGCCCCTCGATATTCTTTTTCTGAGGTGACGTCCCCCCACAACTCCCCCTGGGGGGTTGACACTAAAACTGACCTCACCCTCGGATAGAGCAGACCAAAAAATCGCCTCGTACCAAGAGTCAGCCCAATCCATCAAACTGGAAAAAACTTTGCCTCAAAAAAAAAAATTTTGCGAGAAACTCACACACACACATACATCGTAACACACAAATGTGCGGTTTCATTAGCATTGGTTTTTCAAACCATGCTAAAAAAATACTCAGTTGTGTCCAAACATGTTAACACTTGCCCAAGTTTTGTCAGACATGCCCAAACATGTCTGCGCAAACTTTTACATAGTTGTCAAAACAAATTAACTAACAGATAAAATACTTAAGTATGTTCGAACACGTTTAAACTTGCCCAAAGTCTTTCAGACATGCCCAAACATGGTCGCGCAAACTTTTTTCCTACGTTTTTAAATCAAAATGTTCAACAGATTCAATTATCCGCGAAATATAATTAGTCATAAGAGCGTTTGATGTAATTGCGCAGTTACGTGTATAATTACGCAGGTACCTAAGTAACTGCGCACTCAATTTAGTCGGTGAATAAATGCTGTAAATGTATAAAAATCTTTATTACTACCTCACTCTCAATAATCGTCCGCAAAAAATAATCAGTTACTTGAGCCAAAGGCGCTTATTTCAGGTAACTTAGGTTACCTGAAAGAAATTACGTGAATAAATGAGCAAATACTAGGTAACTGCGCAGTTGAGTTAGTCCGTGAATTAATTCCTGTAAATCCATGTAACTCTTACGAACTACCACAAATCCTGTATATTTACGAAAACCTTTAAAACTACCTCATTCTCTTTAATCGCTCGCAAATTATAATCTCGTTATTAACGTGCAGTGCTCTCTCGGGAACAAACATATAGTGTTGAGTAATTTTTTTTCGTATTGTTAATTTGTATCGTTCGTTGCTTCACCAGCCATTATTTACCTGCTATACCTACGGCTCACCTAACGCTATAGGCTTAGACCATATTCTAGGTATTTTTATCTATTTTTTGCTTGCGCGCTCCACGTACTTCAATTATTCGTTATGATTTGTATATCATCGTGTTCCTTATATTAAACCCTACATTTTGATAAATAAAACTTTGTCTTTCTCTCGAGTTTCACTTCAAATTTCATCAACTCAGAGTCCCGCAGAAAAACAGATTTGACCTTGAACAGTGAAATTCTGACTCTGGTTTCAGACGCGCAAATAGGTGTCTCCGCGGAGGTACGGTATTGTACATATATTAAAATGGTTTACCCCGATAAATAAATAGATTTGCTCCACCCATACAGCAAGCACCAATATGGTTCGTTTGGGAAGGCCGAGGCATCGAAACTTCGAAGAGGAAGTGGAGCGCACTATACGCACTCTCGTGAACAACGTCGTCGATCTCGAAGAAGCGGTGGCAGGGGCGGAGAAGAGAAAGACGTTGGAAGCCGATTTGGTCGAGTTGGAAGCCGTCGAACATGACGAGGAATTGTGTAGTCGCGGAATAATCGAATGGCCCACTGACAGTGAAGAAGAAGAGGAGTCGCAGCTACCTCAATCAAAGCTGAGCGCCGTAATCCAGAAAGTCAGCGGCGGGGTCGGCGGCGCCAAGAAGAGAGGACTCTTTCGTCCGATAGAGCTGGCTTCGTCCGGACGTACGAGTATCATGTTGCCTTCGGCGTTGCCACTGTCTCGCGGAACGCAGCGACGAAAGCCAAGCACCGGCGTTGAATGACACGACCGAGCGTGACGAGTAGAAGAGTGTGGGAGGGCTAGCCGCCTCTCACGACTCTTCACTGATTTTTTGTGACGGCTAGCGGGAGGGGTAGGAGCTTCCCGGAACCGGCTTTTCTCAAGGCCTTTTCTACTCCTACACGCAAAAATCGGCTGAGTGGTTTCAGCCCGGGAAAGGACGCGTCCTTTCCCAATTTTGGGGAACGAAATCCGATCGGTTAACTTCCTCGCAGTGTTCCCTGGACGCGCGGTTGATAAAGTTACGGTAATTTATTATATTTACCGTACACTCGATGATATCGCCGCGTGACTAATAACCGTCGGTCAATAACATTTTTCTTGAAAATAAATGTCTCATCAGTTACGCTAAAAGATCCTCGAAACTATTTCCACTCTCATCAATTTCTTAATCAAATATAATCGTTCGTACGAATTAATGCGTATGAGCTGTTGCAACGTACACAAAATTTTGTCGAAACATGCTCGATCGTGTCGTGTCGTGTCTCATCGACGAATTTTCCCGTAAATAACACGCGGGCTGTATATAATTTCGAACACATTTATTGCAAAAAGTACATCGGCGAGTTACAGTAAATTATGACGGATGATAAATTTTCAAAACAACTCGTGATTCCCGGAACGAGACAATCGCGCCCGTTGCCTAACGTTACGATAAAGGAACGCCCGTCTTCTCCTACGGCGCCCGACTCAGCGCTCGAGTCCCCACGGTCACGATTCGAAAATCGCGAATTCGTTGTTCGCACAACGGACACGGTAGACTCGTTCTCAAGAGTTCCATCGCACACGGCACGCACGCGCACACGTGGCTACAATCCAGAAATAACACTTCTACGGGCCTTCGCACGCAAACACTACACAAAAACATAGACGGCCTAAAGTCGACTACTTGGTAACGAGGAGGAGGCGGCGACGGCGGCGACGGCGGCGGCGGCGGCGGCGAAGGCGCATCTCCTCTTTTTTGCGCTCTCTCATCTTCTCGTCCCTTGAGTTCCGCTTCCGCCGGTTCCACGACACCGACGACTAGTGGATGATTCTCTACGTTTGGATCCGACATCGATAACGGCGATTGAACTGACGCGCCGTTTCTCCGTGTACACGACGAAAAGTGAATGAAAGTTTTTCGTCGAAATAACCGGATCGCTAAAGACTTCGCTACGTTTCTACAATTAGGCAAAAACAAATAATCTGTCGAATAATCTACGATGAGGTTCGCCTTATTTATAAATTATTAATACACGTAGTAACAAAGATGGATTAACTGAAGACGCCGCGAACGCGCGCACGTGCAAAAAAGTACAAAACGAGCGACGCGCACGCTCCCGATTGCGATACCAACCAGTGGCACTCTATCCACTCGAATAAAAATAGAGAAAAATATTATTTTATTCATTCTCCATTAAAGTACTCGTAAACATTTCTTTTAATAATCATAATAGTATCATTAGTACTGAGTATGAGAGCTGGATGATAGTACTGAGTAGTACTGATACGAAAGCTAGATGATACACGATGTTCCTCGTCTATCCATCGGCCGCTAAGATGTACAAATTACGTGCAGCGCTCTCTCGGGAACAGTCAACGTACAGCAGCTACATATAGCAACTCAGCTATACGTA
Source organism: Zercon vagabundus (assembly GCA_034693825.1). Classification (NCBI taxonomy): domain Eukaryota; kingdom Metazoa; phylum Arthropoda; class Arachnida; order Mesostigmata; family Zerconidae; genus Zercon; species Zercon vagabundus. The sequence continues at coordinate 19,994 of JAQIWB010000001.1, forward strand.
GCGACTGAACCATATGTATGGACAACCGACGAACAGCGTTCGGAAAGAAATATAATTTCGTACGTAAATCTATTTTCAGCGCTCCATCGAACATGCTGCGACTTAGTCCAGTACCTCGAAAGTACTCGCTATGAAAATTAGCTTATCGTCAGAGAACTCGAAAATGACGAAACTCAAATTAAAACGATTGATAAATGACCGTAAACAAATAGCAGTTTCCGATAAACCGAATAGAACACGCGACAAAAGCAACTCACCGCGAAAATTGAAAGATAGTGAACGGATAGATAAAGAACACCGAACATCGTGCAATGACGAGCAACGAATGAAACTCGCTCGGGAAGAAACGAAAGAAATACGAGCGACACAATGCGTGTCTATGAATGAACTCAACAACATGGTAGAAAAAATGCTGCTCAATACTACAACACGACCATCTTCGAATCACTTGTAAACAATTGGACTATCGCGAAGCCTGTATAATGCAATGACTCAAATTCGTTCGATAAAATTTTTGCAATAAACAATTTCGGATTATTACAACGACTAGTTGTGAAATACCGTCAAAGTGTAAAAATTGAATAGTCTTTTTCGGGATGCGACACAATTGAAGTACTACTGCACCTAGAAGGTTTACCGAAATGTCAATTTTTTAATTTGATTATTCGTTATCTTTACTAGTGTTCACTTTGCTCACTTTTGATCCCGATCTGTCAAAAAATATCTTCACAACAGCTCGTTAAACCTCTTCTACCGGCATTAGTTACGTTTTTCTTCCGTCCCTACAATTTTTTTTCCAGTGGCGTCAAAACGCCCATCTGCCCTTATATAAATGATGAAAACTCAAAACATAAAGTCTTCAATACTCTGACGACGAGCACTCGCGTTATTTATGATTCAATAATACACATAGCAATGCTGAGTTTCGCTATCTCCACTTACCTCTCTAACTACTTCTACATAAACTTCAAATGAAAATGACAAAGTTCAATCTGTCTCGCGCGATTTTCGCGCGAATTTCATTTTATTTGTACGTATGTTACATATAGATGATACACAACACCGATTTACCCGAAACGACAAGAATTCAAACTCCCCTCATCATTCATACATTCGTCGCCGTAACGAATTTTGCGGAATGTTCTTCGAAAAAACTCAAGAAAACGGTAAAATATAATTCTCTAGTTTTGTTCATCATGGCGATAAACAGCTCTTCGTCGAATCGAACTCTTTCGATAAAAATCCATTTTTCCGTATAGACGACAAAGTCTGCCCACGGAGCGGCGCATCTACCCATTTGCGCTATCACTTGGCAATATTCTTTCGATGTTTTTTTAAATTCGAACGTAGTTCCACACTTTCTGAGATAAAATTTTTCGTGAAATTGAACAGTATCCAAATCAGAATTTTTCAGACTATACGGACATTTTATTTCCACAACACCTCGAATGCATCTTTCGGAAGGATCGTAAACGATGCGGTCTGGCGAAACGCCAAACCACGGCGACTCCGAATTGACAAAAAAACCGGCATCTTCTATTCGAACGTAGTGACCTATATCGCGCATCGAGTTTACGTATCGCTGTGCGGCGTAAGCTTCAAACTCTTTCCCGTACATCACAGCTGGCAAATTAGAAATATATTTTTGATTCGGGAAAAAAAAATTGCGTAAACCCTCGATTGACCACATATCGCGGGCACGGTGCCACAGAATACCGATTCTCGAAGCCGTCACTCGATAAACTCTAGCATTAAACCATTGCGGATTTTCGGCTTGATTTCGAGTATCTTTCTCCAATTGAATAGCGTCAGCGGGTGTGATTTTGATATTTTTCAATATTTCTAACTCCTCATAGGTGAACGCGTCATCGTAGTGTGGTTTCCATTCGATTTGACCAAAAATTTTGGGTGTCAGCGCAGATAAGTCAAAATTTACATTCGCGGATTCGTTATTCTCGCGCGCCAAATCTGAAGTTGAATATAGTGGTACTCCATTTAGAAGTACATCGATGATATTATGTGGCTGCAATTTTCGACGATGTACAAAAAACGATTCTCGAGCTGTCGCTGTTTCCGCGAATGAGCAGGCAACGAGGTTGCTAGACTGCTGCATGACTTCACTGTAAATTTTAACGTGGCGACGAGTGCTCAATGTCTCGGCCGAGATCCCTTCGTAACTGCGGTACTATCGCAACAACAATGAACGCTCGTGTTACTTATAATGAAAAATAATATACGTAGAGTAACGAATATGAGCTCGTGAAATAATAAGAATGCCGCTACGTGTATGCCGCTAATCGATAGTTCGGTACCGTTAAACGAATCACGATATGTAACGTGTATTCGTACGTACGTATACGGAGCGAAATTGTCTATTCGAAAAAAAAAGCGATACATGAATTTTATCATTATCGTTTGATCTCTTTTGATCCAGACCTAATTATTACCTATTTATATTTGATGAAAAAAAATTCCAAGTAAGTTTTTTGAATATTTATTCGCGTTTGTTACAAATCATTTCTAATAATCGTCGTTTTACTCGGGATGCGAAATTATTTGAAAATCGTCGACGTTCACTGTGATAATTGAGGTTCGATTCTCTCTGTATGTTCATCATCGTCGGTTACGAATGGCTTCGTTTCGGATATAGGAATCGAGTCCACGAACCAAATTGTTTCTGGCACAAAAAATTTTCCATTTTTGTGTACGATTGATGGATGAAATTCGACGGGCTGGAAATATATCGTATTTTCAGTCTCCGCAATTGGCAACGGGATTTTTACGCAATCGGGATTTTGCCCAAAAACGTAGCCCAAATTCTCGAGAATTTCACGGGTGCGTTTAACGCGCGCGACAGTTGGTGCTGTTTTGTCACCGGAAAGGAATTGCTGGTAATAACGCTCACCGTGATCGGCCGGATCATCGTCCACAAAAAGTATGGCCAATCTCGCTTTCGCTAAATCTTTGAAAAACGATCGCTTGTGTTTATCTAAAAGATGTCTAAAGTGTTCAGACGCGCCCATAGTTTTGTCACATAAGCGACGGTTGTACGGGCACGGTAACGGCACGGGTTTCGAATCGATATCTTTACGTAGATAGAGCCTACTCATGTACGATTCTGCAAACAGAACTACACTTTCCGATGGGGTTTGAGCACTCGACTCTTCGTCGCCGCGGGTAACGGGGGTTGCGTGCGGCAATTTCGGTAACGCGCCCGCGTAAGTATCAACTCGAGCGGCTGCCGCTTTTCTTGCCAATTTTTGAGCGACTGTCAAAAACGACATTCCCCACGATTTCGAATCGCTATGTTCGTTCGAGGGCGATGTTATTCGCGTCGCGAACGATTTCGAAGATCCGTCGAATGTTTTACCGACATTATTAACGTGATTAGCGCGATCACGTTCGTGAAGCGTTGCAACTTCGCTCGTTCGAGCGGTTGAATAGTCGCTGTTCGAATAATTAACGGTGGATTTTCGCAATGTAAATTTTCGCAATTTTTTTTTGTTCAATTTTGAGCGCGCGACGTCGCTGAACGTAACCGTGTAGATGTTTGGCGGCGTTCGAATATCGTCGTTGTCCAACGTTGCTTCGCGATGTTTTTCCATTTCTTCTACCAGTTCAGTAATATTCGCGAAACGCAACAATTTTGTTTCGTAGCTTTTACGATTGCCGACCATGAGTAACGCCCACGCCAATAAACCCGTCTTTACACTGCCGAATTTACATACAACGTACACGTGATACATGTTGTACTGCAAAATAACTACCGAAACGCCTAGACGCGGACGGCTATACGAGTCGATGGCTTGAGCTATAGAATATTGTCCGCAAAAATCACCGCGCAATTTGTTTATCGATACCTTTTCCTTATAGTAATGAGTGCTCGATAGTCGCAGTTCGATCCATCTTTCGTTGAACCAATCGATATTTCCTAGCGTCAAACACGATTGTTGCGCTGCTGCGTGGCTCGGAGTCTTTTCGAAGCACATCGCGTGCGCGTTTTGAACTAGGATAAGACCGACAGGAGGCTCCAAATCGAAATAAGCGCGCTTAGTAAAAGCTAGTAACGCGGCACACACAGAGAACGAAAGTGTGTTACGAAACTCGTGGAAAAACTCGTCGTTTCTGTACTCAGAACTCTGTACGATTGGCTGTCGTTTTTGCAATTGTCTTTGAAAGACCGTCCCATTCCGTGAAACGTATTTGCTCATTTCATTCTCCAATAAATTCGTGTCGTCCGTCAGCGTCTGAGACGAAGTAGACGACCCGACGTCACGAGTACTCGGTTTCATAGTCGTTCGTTCTTCTATAATAGAACATTTTTCATTTTTCTCGATGAAACAAACTGCATTGCGACGAGTTTCGTCTACGCGAAATTTTCCAAATCTACACCACATTTCCTTATAATAAAGAAACTTAGATTTTCGCTCGAATTCCTCGTTTTCTTCGTTCATGTCGATTCTGAACAACAAGCGTGTGTATAACTCGATATCTTCATCCGTGAATTCTATTTCGCTAATGTATCTCAATACAGACTGAAAATGTTCGGTGCGCGAGTTCCGTAACGTGATATCGTCGTATGTCGGAGACGTCCATTGTAGCACTCTATTTTCTATCGTTTCATTCGGTAAAACGGGAAAATACTTATCAAGTATTTCCAAAACAAATTTCGCTTGATGCTCGAGTTGCAACATGTCCCATTTTTTACTCGCTCCGATTACTGCGTACAACGAGCGTAACGCTCGCTCGCTAGCCGCAACGTTATTGACATTTTCGTTCATCCTCGACAATATATGTAATCGGAATTTGCGGCTGTTGATCGGTGTGAAATTTGTCGACACTGTAAATAAGAATAAAAGTAAGTTGAATGATTTGAAACGAATTGCGTAAAAAAGCTAAAATTTTAACCTTAACGCGAGTCATCATGAGTCATCGTTAGAAAAATAACGGAATGGCGTTTTCAGCGTTGTTCTCATGCGTCGTGCGCGGAAAATGATTATGAAAATAACATTTATAAGTGTTACAATATCGCGTTAAAAACGTGTTCATTCTTCTCTCACATTGTACCTCGACGATATCAAAATTTATCTGTAAGTGGAAAAATCCTCTTGATATCAAACGTCTATATATATGTATATATATATATACAAAATACTATACGTTGTATTTCGGTAAAAACTATACGTATTTCGAAAGCAGATTTAATAAGGGGTTTTCAATAAGAAATTTATGTACTAGACGCCTACAAAAATTTTAACCCATTACAAAAAGCGTTTTTTAAATCCGACAAAACTCGCGTTACTAGAAATGTTAGGTTACGTTACCTGTAGGTTAAGTTATGTGTCAAAATAATTTGATAGAATAATTTTTTCCAAAGTGAATCTGCTGTGTTACTAATGTCTCACGTTCATTCAACGACAGTTTATTCAACTTACACACGACTTATAGAAAATTATAATTAGAAGACAACTCGATACATATTATGAGAACTACATTTTATCGCGATCACTAATTCTGTATCCTTCCATGATCAATTCCGCTTCGTATTTCTGAAGTTCTCTTTTTTCTTCAATTTGTTCTTTTTGTTCTGTTTCTTCTCGCTGTTTTTGCCTTCTTAACGTCCAATTGAATTTTGCCAATTTAGCTCGAGCTATCCTTCGTTTTAAATCTATTTTAAATTTTATTTCTTCGCCGAGTGGCTCCCCATTAACTACATCGTCAACCATTTTCTGTACCACATCCCGAACAGTCTGTGTGATAATTTTATCCGCGTAATACTCGTTCGATAATCGAATTGGCCGCATGCTGAAATTAAATTCAAAAACTCTAGAAACATCTTTTTAGCGAACTTTGGTCAACCACCAATCATTACAATTCTTTTTAGTATTATATTTTTTAGTTTGAAATTTTTCTGTGATTTTTGGTTTACTTCTCTAAATACTCGCTGCGCTCGCAGCGTTCTCCCACAAATTCGAGGGCGAAGTGATTTCGAGCATAAATTTGTCTCGTAATGATTCGGGTATTACTCGAAAAAGCTCGTCACTCTCACTTCAAATTTAAACTCGAATGAACGAACTTAGAAAATGATTTGTCGGTATTTATTACCTCGAATCGCAACCATTGGCACTAAAACGCTAGTAAATAAAAATAAGGCTTACTCTAAAAAAAATTCTCACGTTTCTCGTTCCGCTCGATTATTGACGTGTTTGGTTAACTCGCGAGCGAGATTTATGGCTCATATATGTAATCGAAACACTATACGTTTTTTCGTAAAATAAAACTATACGTGTCAATAAACTATACGTTCAAATGAACTGACGCGCCCCATTATTGGATATGACTTTTAGAAAAGTAGAAAAAAAACAACCACTATTCGAGAAATATTTGCACACCAAGTTGCTATTATGAGTTCGCGAAACCGCTTTGTTTGAACTTTTATCGCTTTCATTTTTGTACCAACAACATTCAGGTAGGTAAAATACAAATCTGATTTCAAAATATAATAGCGTGAAGTACTGAATCTAGTGACGTCGTGCGAATAGTTAACGAATTTTAATACTTGCAACAATGATATTCGAGTTCAATAGATAATACTAACGACTAGAAATGATACTGCGATACAATAACTACTAAATATATTTATTTTACAATAACTACTAACAATAAGTATTTTGTATCAATTTTTCCAACTTCAAAAACCGTAATTATGTTCAGATATCCTACACTAACTCTCTATAGAAACTGTAACTAGAGAGACGCGACACGCGCGCAGAATCCGTTGCGTCGTACGGTGAGTCCTCCCATCCCGTTGGTACGGAAACGATTTTAGATTGAGCGATTGCGATTCTTCTCTCTATCGCGTTTATTACCCATCCCTTCAACATTCTTTCCCATTTTCGGTGATTTTCGTCGAGTGCGAAGCCAAAGCGTAAACGATATATACGTCTGGAAACTAGTTCGACTGTAGCTAAAACGTCTTTAGGCATGTTACGAAGTCTGCCACTGTTGAACATGTGGTATGCGTCGTGACACAGGATCCTCAATCGTTCGCAGCTCGCGCAACGTTCTCGCGTACCGTAAATGCCGCATGTTTGATCGCCAATTAACGTCTCGCAGCGATAAACGGCGGGTCCGTGCATCGTCTTTAACGTCTTTTGCCACACAATCAATACTGCGAAAACGAATTGTCGCCCGATCGACCTTGCCCGCGTCCACCATCGCGACGCGAGAATTCGTAACGATACGAACGAAAATACGCGGCGAAAGCTCATATTTTTGTCACTTTTTCTATGGCAGCGGCCATATCACAATTGCGACGTCACGTATTTTATTCTCGTTGATCTATGTCGTTCTTTGAGACTGTAGATAGCGCAATGGATGACTCGATAGAGTTACGTGACTATTAGGTGTTGATCGTTCGTAATTATTTAACGAAATTATTCGAGTACAAATTTTATCCGATAGTTATTGTCTCGCAAAAGTCACTTGACTCGCAATTTGATATACCTCTCAACTATATGTAGTTTACCTACGTATAGTTGAGAGTCACAATCTACGCACACACGTATACGCTACGACGCGTCATCCGAGATAGCTGAGACCTTCTTCGAGTTGGAAAAAGCCGGACATAGAAAAAATGGTTCCGTGGACTAGATAGGGTAAATGAGGTTCTGTAAAATGAAGCGTTTTTGTGTTGTTATAGCAGCTGACAAGGTCATGAATCTATTTTTGAATTTTTTTCATTAGAAAAGTGCTGTTTAAAACGAAAACATATATATATATATATATATATATATAAATATATACTGATTTATTTTCTTATCAAATAAATGACGCCGGCTTGTCGATGTCCGTTAGGTCCACCAGGATAGCTTTCTTCTTCTGTCACTCGGCACGTCTCGATCAGTTCGATTAAAAAGTTTTGAATATTTTCATCTACCACAAACGGACTCACATTGCACTGAGGGCACGTGCGGAAGTTTTTCACGCAAGTCAAGCAACGTCGATGCTGACAAGCTTCACAATGCATCATGTTTTCCGACAAGATTTTACACTCATCGCACCATTTCCACTTGAGCTTTTCCGTCAACCACATGGTCCGTATAGCGTACAACTTGCCATTGAGCGGTATATTCGTAATATCGTCTGGGTCGAATTGCATACTCGACTTGATGAGTTTGTGGCGATTCTGGGTGGCTGATCACGAAAATTATTCGAGTCCAGTTTGCTTAGACACGTTTATTCGATCGTTGTGGTCTCGTACAAGTGACTTCACGCACGCTTTAATATACTCTTCAACTATATATAGCTCACCTACGTGAAGTTCAATGGTAATTAACGTTCCGATGTCCGTTTACGCGCGATTTACCGTTGTAATATTATTCATTAATAATAACGGGTTTATTCCAATCGGTCCAAATAGAAATTTTTTTGTGATAGTTAGTTCACTCGTACTTATTGATCTCTAGAAGACTAAATAAAGCTACTTTCGAAACGAGGAAATTTTAATACAGGATATCGCGTGAACAACAAGTTTCGCCCAAAAACGCTGATGAACCCAAAATATGGGTTAATTATTTATTCTAATCAATAATTACTA
>JAQIWB010000002.1:0-26844 GCA_034693825.1 Zercon vagabundus
CTGTAAATATTATTCAAATTTGTCATCGCAATGACTTAAGTGTTGACATCTGAAATTATTTGTTGAAATAATCAACACACACCCCCACGAATGCATACGGGAGGGTGCATTCCAAAATTTACCTCCTTTCATTCTCACACTACATTTACTGGTCTGATTGGAATTGATTCTGTGGTCCGGTAAAAAATGCTCATTGGGTAGTGCTGATACTCCGTGTTCATATAAAATTAGACACTGTTCTTTTGAGACATGTATCATTTCTTCGGTCCTGAGACCACGATTCGCTACGGTTGAGAGGTTGGGCATTAAGCAATTTGTAGTTCTCTCCTGTAACACCTGTACTACATCTGCCATAAATACGGTGGTGACGTCAGTAGGGTTTAAAGCGCAATCAAATTTCATTAGTTCATGGGTGAGTTTAAGATTGGCAGCCATCAAATAAAAGATAAAAATTAACTGTACTAGCCATGATATTTTGTGTCTCCCAGCTAACCAAAGTGGTGTCCCGCGCGTGTCAACCCCGTGTCTGTGGTGTCACGAGGTGTCTGTGACGATTACCACCGCTGTGACACGTGGCTGACACAAAATTCTGACACGGCTTTCATACGTGTCCCGAAAACGCGTCAGACACGTGGCTGGCACAAAATCGTGACACGGCTTTGACACGTGTGCAGAGACACGCGTCACACACTGCCTGGGCACCGTTCGTTCAACGCCTCAACCTGCCCGTGTCACGGGCGTGTCATACAGGTGTCTACACGTGTAAAAAAACCGTTGCAATTTTAAAATGTGAAAACATCATAAAAATCGGCTGTATTTTAACGTTATCTTCTTTAAAATTGCTATGAGTATCGAATTTTAGCATTTGCATGATAGAACGGTATCGCTCATGCACAAACAAATCATTTTAACGTCATATCACGCACGTGGTTGGTATCGCGGACGTGTCGCAAGTGGTTGCGTTGTAAATGTCAGTTTTGAGTGTTGTTTCGTGTCAATTAAGTGAATAAATGTGCCTGTATTGACAAGGGGATGTGTTGGATGTGTGCGGTAAGCCCAAGCAACCCAAAAATTGATGAAATTTGCGAGTAATTATAAAAATAGCGCCAAAAGCGCAAAAACTGTCGCACTTAGTTTTGTTGTTTTTGCGTGTTTTAATAATAATAGTAAGTAGTATAAGGTTTCAAATCGGGAGTGTTGCAGTCAAAAGGCATGCATTTGCGCCTGATTCATATATAGTTATCAAAAACATGCGGCATCGAAACGCGTTTTTTCATTTTGCGCTCCAAGAAAGCCGTACGGTCGCTGCACTTATTCTTGCGGACACTATATCTGTACGGAAACGAAATATTTATTGTTTGAGTGCAATGTGAGAGAGATTTGTGGTCATATTAATTAATATATCAAGCACGCGAAGCATTTTTATTCTTTTTTGGCGCGCGTGTGTTTCGTGATCGCCCTATACTACGTGTGTGGATACCGTAAGTACGGATCATGTCATCATCATCTTTGTTTGGTGTTGTGCACTTCGTCCCGGTTGGTGGTTTTAGTGAGTTTAGCCAAAGTGACGTGAAACGGTAAGTCAATTTTGGATATTTATTGCGTGTTTGTAATTTGATGCGTTAGACATTGCCATTAAGGTCCCAGCGATGAATTTCAAAAAACGACAATTGAAATGGCGCGAGTGCGCCAAAAATGGCGCGCGCGGTTCAAACTTTAATAACTCGAGTTCTACGGGATCCATTTTGCTATTAAACAACTTGAATTAGTCTTGTAAGATTTGAATTTCAACGTGCTGTCACACATTCTATTAAAATTGAACTGAGAAGCTTTAAACGCCAATTTGAGCTTCACGTTATTTCATAACTTCCGAACGTTTTAAATTTTAGTAGTGCGGTGGACGTTATAGGTCTAACAAGAACTGTATTACAATTTATTTCATTTCTGTGGGAAACTAGCGTCCTTAGCATAGTGCAGATGCTTAGCTTTTCTTAGGCATCATCGTCTATATATTTATGATGGTGTGTGTTCGCCACTTGAGGTTGGCTTTGTTCTTGGTCTCATTTTTGTGTTGTCTGCGGCCGATAGAGCGTTGTATAGAAGAGACTGCGTTTATTGTCTGACCTCTTTTTGCTTAGTAGCTTACTGTATCTCTTATCTTTGTTCGTGCGGGACCTTGAAAACCTTGAATTTGAAAAGCTGACTTTAAAGACCTTAAAAGCCTTGATTTTGAAAATTATAGCCTTAAAAACCTTGAAAAATTTGGAAAAGGTGTTTGATTTACTCTTTATATTATTTTATTATTCTTGCACATATTCATTCTACATTATTTTGGACTCAATATTAATGATATTCAGTGCTTTTTTGTGTTATTGTAATTAAATTAAATTGTTACATTACATAAAACATGCATTTCATCGTTTCATTTACCAAACATCTTTTTCAAATATAATCTCTTTTCTCGCCTCTATTTCCTTGACAATAATTGGCAAAGGGATTATAAACAATATGAACTCCTCATAATGGTTCAGCACAATGCAAATTCCAGGAACTTGTATGCTGTATACTTTAGGTACCAGAATTTTTTGCTCGTGTTGTTTATTAGTTTTTCACGTTTCTCGTGGCGCAATATTGTATTGCAGCTTACATATCTGCTTGATTTGCTGCTGTCTTTATTAAACCACATATTCATTTTTGAATTATACGGTGAGTTAATAGTTATAAAGATATATTTGTTTATTTGGCACGTTGGTAATTTCTTTGTAATTTAGTGCCTTTTTTGGGGTAAATCCAGTACTTTTCTCCGCTGTTGACAACGGTGTTGCTCAAGCACGCTTTACCGTTATTGTTGGCCTGGAAACAAATTTAAACAACTTTCTACATTTGTTTCTAGGATTCTTTGTGTCAGTCAACAATTTTTTGCTTGTACTATCTGTTGTCTATTAGTTTTTCACGTTCCTTCTTGGCGCAATATTGTTTTGCAGCTTACATGTCTGCTTGATTTGCTGCTGTATTTATTAAACCACATATTGCAAAGATGTTTTATATCAAAATAATGCTTGGTTAAAAAGTTTTTTTGCGTTTTACATGACTTCAAAGCATTGCTTTTTGAAAAATTTGAAAACTACTGTGATGTTATTTTGTTTGCAATTTTTATTGTTGGCATGAAGCATCGCGGTAGCACGTGACGTCACATACGCCTGTTTGTGACATCACATACGTTGTTTTGTAACATCACGTGACACTTGAGATTATACAAGGCAACAATTTGAGGAAAAAATTTGTGCAAGTTTTTTGGCGTTATTGTCACTAGGCCTTTCGGAGCCTTGAAAAGACCTTAAATGTCATTTCGGGAGATCGGCACGAACCCTGTTGTAATTTGTCTGGTTTCTATCTATCAAGTACGTTATGTATGCGCCTGTTATCTGCTTTCAAATTTACTTATCTTTGTATTCTGTTTAGTTTTGGACTGTTTAATGGAAGTATTGGGGGTATTTAGGTCACAGATGGTTTCTATGCCCCAATGCAGCATATTTTTTTGTCAAGTGCTCGAATATACAGTCAAGTGCTGATATTTCGTCGGTTATTATTTATTGAACGATCCCGGTGTCGGTAAAACCGGTTTATATCTTTATGATGCGAAAATAAATCTAAATAAATAACGTTATCATCGAAGGGGGCGAGAGTAAGATAGACCTGAGATAACCAAAGCTAACTATAGGGAGATGCGGAGCAAATGGTCAACCAAATTATACTGTTATCAGTCATGGACAAGATGCTAGTGGAAATTGTTCAAATTATAAGCGAAACGAGCTCCGCTGCGCCGCGCTCATCGCAAAGCAATGTATCAGCAGTAGAACTCAAATTGCTTCAAGCCTGCTGACTATAAAAAATGGTGCAAACTTTTGAAATAAAAAATTCAAGCAGTTTGCTCGAGAAGTTTCGTAGGTTTGTTTTAAACTCCATAATTAACATAATTGTGCCATGTAAAGACTCTAGTTCCAAGACTTGAAATGTGAGAAGTTTAACTGAAAGACAACTAGATATGTAAGATAATATAAAATTTTATTATATGAAAAGAGTAGTGGGAGTTCACAAGAGTACTCAGAACAGACTAATATGTGTAATGACAGATTGCACTTTTTTGCTACTTACTCAGTTTAATATGCCCCAGAATGATGCGTATAAAAGTTTATTAGCTGAATATGAAAAGAAATTTGCTGAAATTGAGCCTGAATTTCCTAGAAGTAGAGCGATAATTGCTGTAAAATGGAAGTAACTCGGAAAGTCAGAGCTCAGACAAACTATCACAAGATTATCTACACATGGTTTTCACCTTTATTTCTGCCAAAATGAAAACTATTATAAACCCGTACAACAGTGCATTTGTAAGATCTGTAGAAAACGATGTACACTGTACTATTTGCATAGTAGTGGTACCCAAATTTCATATTTGCAGCTACCCAAGAGAGAAATATAGATTCCAGTAGCGCGTGACGCCACAGTTGTGTCACATGAGTTAATTCGTGGCGTGAGGCGTAATGTAGAACTTGGGCGAGCCAATATATTTTGATACTGAGAATTGTTAGTTTTACGTTGACTACCCCCCTTATGCAATGCAAACTTGCTGATTTTTAAGAAAATCGGAAAATGAATATTTTAAATAACAACAACACAACAGCTGGACCCGACAGCGTAGCGCATGCATAGAACCGCGGACATGAATATGACGTAGCTTATATTCCTTGCAAGGTGTCTATTTTTAGCTTTCTGGTATGACACGGGGTTACTTTGGACACTTTTTAGCACTTTTTGCACTTTACACAGCAATAACTTTTTTTTGAATCGACATATAAGGAATTCGTTTTCAGATAAATGTAAATGAGCTTCCTCTCGTCACAATGGAAAAAATTTAACTGGATCTGAATTGTACGAGTGATATTTTCTTCATCTCAAACCTTGTTCCAAAGTTACCCCGCAATTGGGGTTACTTTGGACAAAGTCGAATAAAACAGTGGAAAATAGTGCAAATTCGATCACTTTTCGTACAGAGTAGTAGAAAAATATACGGAATCCATTTGGGAAAGTCCGCAAATTGTTCAATTGAAAAATTTAACATTGAAAATCCCTTTTTCTTCAATATATGGCAGAAAAAAGACTTAAAATAGGGCTTTTGCGCGATTGATCGTAACTCAAAACACACAAATGTTTTGAACGTCAAAATTTGGGTGAACAAGCCCAACATGTTCAATAAACACAATCTGTTTCCCAAATTGCAAAAAAAAATTACTTGGAAAAATTCTAAACAGAAAATGAAGTTTCCAAAGTACGGTACCTATCACTCATACTGCACCACTTGGGTAGATGATTTGTGTATCATGCTTTTGGAATTCGGTTATTTTGATGAATAATTTAAGCTGGCGGCTGTTCACGGTCGCATGATTGCGTGAATGTTCTGTTTTATTCGTGCTCTATAATCACAACAAGTCAGTGTAAGTCATTGTAAACAATCATTTGGCCAAAACTAAGCTGTCGAATGCTGTCTAGTGTGATTAAAAGTAATACAAGTTATGAGATAAGCAATTATGTAATTAGTGAAATTAAGTAATCAACTAATGATGAGCAATCAACATTGATTGTTGTGAGAAAACCTCCACATGTTTGGCTCACTTCTTATCCATCAAGGATTTATATCCATCCGGTAATAATTATCTCTTTAGCTACTCAACAAATAGCTACCAGTTTTGTTTTTACTAGATATACCCAAGCATAATCTATTTAATTCTATAATTCTTGGGTATACATATTTAGTGCGTTAACAGGAATGTGTGGATATATAATGCTGTTTTATTAATTTTAACGCCATACACTGAAGCCATAGAAACTATGGATATCCCTCAGTCTCTGTAACTCGATCAACTTGGACATAAATTTGCCTACTAGAGTTTTGAAAATTGCTCATAAACTAGATTTTGTACTAGTTGTGCTGAAATATTTTGAAAAAATAGTTAAGCTACAATTTTTGGAGGCAATTGTTTTGGTGTTTTATATCCTGCTTTATTTCTGTTTATTCCATAAGTATTATTTACAGTTACTACAAAATTTACTCCTTTTGAACTTACAGTTGCTACAAAACTTTGCTTCTTTGAAATATATTATACTGATTACTTTTAATAAATTATTACATTAAATTCCATTAAATCACTTTTTGCAATGCCGATTTTGAATTTGATTTTAAAAACTAAATTAACGCTGAGCACATGAAATCAACTTTTATTCGTCAGTTTCTATTTTTTATTATTTGTAAATGTACGTTATTTATAGCATATAGCACACCTTTCGTATCAATGCGTGATTTTTGTAACGTCACTTAAAGAACGTTCATTTATAATGTCATTGCGTTATCGTCATTTCGGCTCCTTTCGGATGATATCAATGATTATCAGTTCTTTAGCCCAATCTCCACATCAGTAATAACTGTTAGAATTTTGTTTGTAAAATTTAAAGTCAAATTTCAAACATTAAAAATTTCAAAAAATCAAAGTTCAGAGGAAAACTGTAAACCTAATTTCACAAATGATTCTTGTTTGGTACTTAAATAAATTCATTTTCAGTGGACAGTTTCACGGAAATATTGAACTCACGATTATTTTAATATCGTGTTAGTATTTTTCCACCACCTCACCTCCTTGTTATCTTCCTTTTCATTCATTTTTAAAACTCCTTCATTCCTTATAAAGTTATAACATTATATATTGAAGTTTCATTGGCCAATGTGTTAGTATTGGTCAAAGACATGTTATTTATGTACATCTGGCCCAGTTGGCATTTTCAGGTGCTGCGATTTTTCATTTTACAATATTCGTGTAACAATTATTATAAATTATTTCAGTTATTCTAACTATTATTAAAAGTTATTATATAAGTACTAATATATTCAAAATGCATTCTACAAAAAATGATTTTGATTTTGGTAATGAATTGAGTGATTTCGATTTCTTCGAAATTAGAATAAATTATTTCACTGATTTTGTTCTTGATTCCAAATGGTTTAAAAATTTTATTTTGAAAGTCAATGTTGATTTTGTGCAAGCTCTGACCTCTAATACAGTGTTCTTGACCGGGGTCATTTTAACTTGTGTTAGAACATAAATTACTGGCACCACTAACTTTAACTGTAGTACGTTTTTACAAAAAGGAATAACTTAATTTTTTTGGAGAAATTGAGTTTGACCCAGAAACTGGTACATTATGAGGGTTTGTATTTTGTGACAAACGGGCATACCTGTATCGGCATTGCTAATGTGATTTTTATTGGAATTTAAAAAGGTTATAACATCACTGCCTACCGGTAGTGTAGACTTTGATAAGCTTAATAACTCAAAATGATTTAAGAGGACTTCATCTCTTTTTGTCAAAAACTGCTAGAATTGTTGACGCACTTTATATTTTGCAAAGTTACACATGTGTCATTTTTTGATGTATGTGCAATTATCCAAGGAGGGGCAGTTTTTGGAAAATTGCATATGCATAAAAAAATGAAATTCAAAATTTTCTTTGGTCATGAATACAGATTCTGCCCCTGAGTCCGACAAAAAACACACTAAGCCTGAAGAGGATCATGATAGTGACGTAGTTAGGGGAGCGAGAGAGAGTGCTGAGGTCAGGCCCAAAAATGGGACCACCTGATTATTTACAAACAACCCCTCAATATTTGTTTGCAATCCGTTGTTTAAAAATATTTGGCTCCACAAATCAATATTACCCCTGACTTCCTCACACTTCCATATTATGTCTACTTAAGTATGAAGGGAAATACCATCATTTACTATTCTTCACTTTATTCAGATAGTTGTACCAGACAATGGACGGTTCTTCGAAGCAATTCAGAAAAGTGACAAAGCCTGTTGAAAAATTGTCGCGACAGGGCAGAGCGTATCGTCGGAAGCGAGACAGAGAAATTGAAAAAAGTGAAAGTGGTGAGCAAAATGTTTCGAAGCTGCCTCGCTTTGGTGATGACGTCGACAAAAGCTCAGATTCGGATCATGACCTTGCCGGTGCGCCGTCGTCGACATTTGTTTGTGAACCCGTGCTTAATGATACAAGGGTAGATAATGCTTCTGTTGATCGGCAGTTTGTTGAAATCATTTGCGAGCCTGATCAAGTGGCTTCTATGGAATCGACATCTCAACTTACTGAAGATGAAATTTCATTAAGATCTAGTGTGGCAATTGACACTATTCATGAACAAACTCTTAGTTACAACATGCAAGAAACGAATGTTGCAGTTGGTAGTGTTGGAAGTCCTCTGTTAATCTCAATGGATTTTGACTCAAACGACGATCCCATGAGCTCTTCATCTGAAGACAACCTTGACCTATCTTCTGACGAGGATGAATTGAGTTCTGATGATGAAGACGCAGTGCTTATCAAATTGGCGGATCAGTTTTTGAAACATAATGGATCAAACGCGCTATTAACAAGTGTCCTCAAAATTTTTCAAAAACATAAATGTTTCAAAAACTTCCCCCTCAGTGCGAGAACGTTACTTCAAACTCCTCGGAACTTTACGATTATTGATATGCCCCCAGGAAACTACATTCATTTTCCTTTGCGAGAAGTTTTGCTGGAGTTGCTTCAAGCTCAGACTCACTTACCATTGGATGGGGTTCTCCGCTTGCATTTTCATGTTGACGGAATACCGATATCAAAGTCCACTAAAAGTGAAATGTGGCCAATCCTCGTGGATGTGGTTGGGTTTGCAAGAATGACACCGACAATTGTCGGGTTGTATGAAGGTTCGACGAAACCGCATGATTCAAATGAGTACTTGCAAGCACTTGTCGAAGATTTGAAAGACACTTCGAAGCTTATTTTCAATGGTGTAGAATACAGCATCGAGGTTCGCTGCTTTATTTGCGATGCTCCAGCCAAGTCTTTTATTCTAGCAATACTCGGACATAATGGCCATCACGGCTGCACTCGATGCGCACTCGAAGGTTATACTTATCTCTCCAGAACCATATTTGTAGAACCATCACGTCAAATCTTTAGAGAGCAAAATGATGCTGGCCAGTGGATACAACAAGTTGTTCCATATGAGAGAAAGCTTCGAACGGATGAGAGTTTTGCAGCTCAAGAAGATCCAGAACATCACCATGGTTGTACGATTTTGGCTGAAATAGAGCATTTTGGATGTGTCTCGGGCGTTGGCATTGATGTGATGCATCTCGTGGATCTAGGTGTTATGCGTCGTTTAACTCGAATATGGCTTTCAGATCGCCACATCTCGCGACAAGCTGTTCAAACAATTTCGGAACTTATGATAGCTATTGGCAAACGAGACACTCCATTGGAGTTCGCTAGAAGACCTAGAAGTTTGGCAGAAATGGATCATTTTAAAGCCACTGAATTCAGGCAACTTGTGTTGTACATCGGAGCCTATGTTTTCAAGGATTTTTTGCCACGATTGCAGTACCAGCATTTTATCCTTCTAGTTATTGCAATGCGCATTTTGAGGAGCGATGATCGAGAAAGCTATTCGTTTGCACGGCAGCTGCTTGAGGTTTTCGTCCGGCAATATCCCGCAATTTATGGCAAAAAATATATGACCCATAACGTTCATAACTTGTTGCATATCAGTGATGATGCAGATAGATTTGGAAACTTGGATGGACATGGAGCATATAAATTTGAGAGTTATTTGAATCAAGTAAAGCGCATGATTCGAAATGGTCGTTTACCACTTGCACAAGCTGCTCGACGAATTTGTGAGAGAAAAACTGTTCGAAGTATGGTCAACGAAATTGCGCCTCCTCCGGAACCACTCGTTCCTGTGTTTTCTCGTTCGAATAATACTGTCTCAGCTTTGCCAACCGGGTGTGTGGGTCCCGCGTTCAAACGTATGCAGTATCGTGGTCTCACACTGGGCATTTGTCATCCAAATAATTGGGTCTGTTGTCACACTGGAAAGTACGTACAGATCAAGAACTTCGCAAGAAATCCGAATGGAGACCCCTGCATAATCGCAAACATTTGTGATAATGAATCATTCGTTACTGAACCGTATGAATCGAGTTTATTCGGAATTCATAAAGTCAATGTTACTCCTGAGTGCGTTGTCATCAATCCGTGTGATATCAAGAATAAGTGTTATGCGATCCAAGAGACGACCAATGAAAGCTACATCGTTATTGACTATCTCGAGAATCACAATATACTGTGAATAGAACTGCTGCAGAAAACACTAGATAATGGAGCGACTTTGCACTTGTACACATACGGATAAAATCAAGTAGTGAGTAAATTTATTTCAAAACAACTATGTAGATGCTTTTGTACATAGATGCAAAAAACATCTGCACGTTAGTTTTTGAAGACGTTTGGACTCTGTTTGTGTGAGAAGTGCCTCTTGTTCTTATAATTGTGATTGTAGAAGTAAGGATATTAATTCATTTGGTGTTCATGCATGTTCGACACATCAGTGTTCGACACATAAGTATTGCTAGAGATTACACTCCAAATCAAATTTGAAAATTTGCCACTTGTTGCATTATTTTTGTCAGTTTTCATCGATTCGACTCATTGACGTTGCTTTTGTGTTTGCCGATGTTTGCTGTTAATTTGAACTTCAAATGACCAGAGAACTCTGGTTAGATCAAAGTCATTGACAGTTTTGACGGTTTTTCTGTAAACCAGGAAATTGAAATTTTCATTTTGAAGTTAATGATCTTTATTTTAATTGCTATTTTACTTTCAGCATGCAATGTTGCCTTTTATTGTGGTCGAAACTAAAGGGATGAAGAATGGAGAAGAAGTGGGGCTGCTTTCAGTGATTTGTGCAAAATGGATGGTGGGAACAAAGCGAGCCGTGTTTCCGGATGAAGCCAATTACTATAAACTTCTTGAGCGGGAAGCTGATGCTGATTTGGACAAGTGGTCTATGCACGATGTAAAAGTGGTCTCCCAGAAATTTGGTAAGTTCCTAATTGGTACTGTTTATTGGATTAGATGAATACATTTTAGTTACCTCTAACACCTTGGTGGATTTGCTGTTAGTATCATTGTTTGTTGAGGTTTTGTAACTGATTAATCTTTGGCGCACTGGGAGCATTTGGTACGGATGCCGGATTTTGTACTTTCAATTAAATTTCCTGGAGTTTATAATCATTAAGTTATTTCAAGTACATTTGGAGAATACTCATGGCACACACAGACTAAGGAAAAACTCGAAAATTTACAATAAGAATTTCGCGATGAGGAGATATGGTCGAAGTTCGTTTTGAGGAGAAGTTCTTCATTTTTATTAGAATATACTGATTTTGCCAATAACAAGTATAAAATACACAACGCGCAGAAGAGCGGCTTGGAAAACGACACTTGTAAATAATGGTTTGCTTTCTTTTTGCTAATTTTAAATCTATTTTAAGCTTTTGTATGAGGTTAACCTGCTAGCAGGAAGATGTAGAAGCAGGGAGATGTTTAGTACTTGCTTTGAGAGTCGCACAATTTGGTACAACTAGCACTTTGTCTCGCGCTCGATCTATCAAAATAATCTGTATATAGCTGATAGTTATGAAATCTGAGAGAACTTAAGGCTCTGATGTGATTTTCTCATTACAAATAAGGAAGTCTAATTTTCTATTTTCTGTGGTTAACAAGCGTGGAAAACAATAAATAATTATCGCACACCTTGCTCCTAGTGATTTTAATTTGTTTGCATTTTCAGCCACCTATGCTGATGCAGTGCATCAGTTGAAGCGAATTGCATCAGATGAGACAAGTGTTGATGAATTTGATCCGTCACATTTGCCTGTTCAAAAGAAAAGACGTTCAGCTGCCAACAAGAAATTTGAGGATTATGATATGGATAATGAATCTGGGGAAGAGGATTTGCAAAATGTGCTGAAAGGTATCAAGTAAGTGCTTGCAGTTTTCAATGTGTGCGATTGACTTAGAGGTCTTGTTTAAGGCATTCATCAACTGCATTTTGCGAATCACTGTAACCAGTTCACCGCTTAGAACCGCTTTTGGGGATTTTTGTGTAAAAATTTATTACATGGAGTATCGGCCCTCAAACTCAAAATTTTGAGTGTTTATGTCATTTATCTCAGTATTTGGGTTTAGTATTTTGCATAAAATCTATCACTGGTAAGTTTCAAAATTTGTAAATAGCAACAAACTTGTTCTAACATAGTTTAAAATGATTAGGCCCCCAAGATGAGTAGCCACTTATTAATAAAAAGTTGAAAGTTATAAAATGTATAAATTAAAAAAAATTTATAGCTTTACTCTACCATCTAAAATAGTTTGTGGTGGGATTTCATTGATAAAAAAGTCGTTGAGGCTTCATTTCGAGAAAATCGCAAAAAACGCATATCGCGGTTCATGCCCTAGTTGTGTCATTCACTTGCCAGGATTCCATGATGACTTTACAAATTTGTAATTGGAAAAAATTTCTAACCGTGGCATTTGTTTACAATTATAAAATGACAAATAGGGCTGAGATCATAGTTGTGCTATTTTGATATGCAGAGGTGATATGCACCAGAATTTCGAGAAATCTCAGTTCGTGGAAGTCTGTGTCTTTGAGGTTTGATCTACACAACATTGCAAAACAGTGAAGGCTATCTGAGGATTGGAAAATTGTCTTTCTCTCTCACTCTTTCTCTTTCTGGTCGCTCTCGAAGTAATGTGAAAAAATCATCCACACGTTTTGCTTCTTTCGATGCTTAGCTATTATTGAACGTGTTTCCAAAATTCCAAATTTGAACAGCATTCTAAGTATTTTTGGAATGTTGTACTTTTTTCTTTAGGGAACGTTCTCAAATACAGATATGCACTAACGGGGAGGAAGGGGGGGGGGGGGAGAAGATATTCCTTTATATCAGGGCAGGGGTGGGAGTTCATTCGAATGATGTCGATATTTTTCGTTACATAAGTTATTTGCAAAAAGTGTTATTGTCGATGTAAGAGCTGACCACAATATTGAGCGATGTTTTGGAGATCACAACCAGTTGTGATGTGAACGTGGAAAGTATCAGATATCTGCAAATTTCGTGTGTTCATTGTGTTTTAGTAAATAAATAAGCGTTTTTTTTTCAGTGTAAGAATATATCGTTATCTTCGGGGGGAGGGAGTAGAGCAAAAGATATCGCTGGATATCAGTGGGGGAACCAGGGGTCTGAAAATCGGGGTGTTTGCATATGGATATTTGGGAACGTTCCCTTAAAAGGGATGCACTCTTCAAGATTCTTCTAATGGGGAGTTAACTATACCCCCTTAGGCCGTTTTCACACACACCGATAAATGTCGGTGTCATTGTCGGCGACAAATCGGTGTGAAAGCACGATAACTGGAATTCATTGCATCCGACGATTTTGCCGGCGACGACGCGGATATTATCGGTGTGTGTAAAAACGGCCTTAAGATCCAAAAGTGTGTTGTGTGAAGCACGAATGCTTGTGACAGCAATAAATTGCTGTAACACATCTTAATATTTCAGACCTCCTGTGAGATCCAAGACGGGTGCTAATAAGGAAAAGCTTGCTTCTGTTGTGGAAAATCGGACGAGTTCTGTTCCTGAAGTATTCCATGCTTCCGGGCTTTCTAAGACGGTTGCTAAGGAAACCCACAGTTTTGCTGTGGGAGCTCGAGCTAATTCTGTAGTTGCGGGATCTGATTTGTCTGCGCTTTCTAAGACGTCCACTGCGAATAGGCGAGATGAGTCTGTGGCAATTCAACTTGATTCTGAGATTGCAGTATCAGGAAAAAGCAGCTTAGGACTAAACGGGATTCTGACCGAGGTGGATCTGAATCGCATTGAGGGCGTTGTTGTGTGAGTATTATCATACATGCTTTTCTCAGAAACAGAACATCTGTGTGAGTGAAATACAATTACCAGCATTTGTGGCCATGATTTTCTTCGTATGTGAGCAATACGAGCATCAATAATTTCAATCAAGTTTTTGTTGGTTCTTACTCAATATTACCGGTATATATGAGTCATTATTAGTCATCTGTTGATTACGTGTGTGTCCATATGAAATATGAAATTGTAACACGACTCGGGAATCTACTCAAAGTTTGAGTCACTTTTGTGTCACCCTCGAGTGCGTAAGTTGGAACTTTATAAGTTTGCTTGAAACTCAACTACTTTTAAATGTAATTGCCTAATGATAAAATTAGCTCACGTTTAAGTTACGCAATCAGCGCTCTCATTATCAGAGCTTGAATCAAAGTGGACTATAGAACTTCACTAGCACTTCCTTTGGCATCAATTTTAAACTTTTAACAGCCTTTCAATGAGTGTATTTGCTATGTACTGTGCGTTTGGATGCAAACTGTGGAAACTATTGCCATTATGTACCTCACACAAAACTTCTCATTGAATGATAATATTTACGAGTTAGCCGCTAACACATGTTGGAGTCATGTTGGAATCACTGATACTTGATGTGTGAGTCGTTTAGCGAGGGTCTCAGGTTCAAGCTCCGACCAAGGCATTTTTTATTCACTTATTTATTTCTTTTTTGAGTTTAATTTCGAGTTCAAGCAAGCAGTGTGGAAACCAATAACATTGAGTACTGTAACTCGGGTTGCATGCTTTTTGCTAATTGTTCACTGTATAGATGTTACGTTTTTACATTATGATTTATAGCTTCTAAAGTTAAAAAAAATTATATGTGAAAAATTTCGCAACAATTTTCACACTATTTGCTAGTTACTGAATTCAAATTGCTTGAACCGTTTTGACGCAGTAAGCCAATCCATGATGTTGTTCTGCAAGGTTAATTCATGAATGCCAAGAAACCTTCAAGTTCCGGTGTAGAACGAAAAATATGTACTTACAAAATTGAATCTTGAAAGCATATTCACACGGTATTTTCTTACAGAAAAAGTATGCAGCAACAATTTCAAAATTGGATTCCCAAATTGATGGAACAATCTGCACAGAAAGATAATGTCCCAGATAATATCGAAGCTCTACTGCCGCTGAAATTATATGACGATTATCTCGAGTTCGAGACTCTGATGTCTAATCGGGCCTTGAATCGAAAACTTGTGAGTATTTTACACAACTTTCAGTATTTCAATACGGTCTATTTAATTACTACGACATCAGTTATGGTGTATTTAGTGTTTGCCGTATGTCAAAAGTATTTTCGGGTAATTATCGTCTGTGTGTGTTTTTTGAGAACTATATTTATAAGGTACTGTTAGTAGAGAACACATTCTTGTTTTCCATCTGTTGTATATTGTAGTGCAGAGTTAGCCAAGCCCGATATTTGTGGTAAACTCCAAAATTGGTACTCGCTCACACTGGTGTTTATAATGGGTCACAAATACCCCTGATATGTACGATAAATTGTGGCAGTATTTTCAATTTCGAATGGCAAAGTATTATGCTGAATAATCAGCAGTGAAGCAAACAGTAAATATTGATATTTTAGACTACTTGAAATTTTGTACGAGTTGCATTATTATTTGTAACAGCCAGCCATCGTGGTTTTTTATGCAAACATATTGTCGCAAAAAACTATATCAGGAGCCTTGAAGAATAACCAATGGGAAATAAAAATGAGAAACCGTGTAACCTAATTTAATTTAACATCATTCTCTATTTCTGTGAATACTTTTGTCATTGTTCTGTATGGTCGTTTGCATGTTTTCAGCAACAACTGACGCTAAAATCCAGTCATATTTTTCTCTCTATTCCTGTGAGCTGCACTATATTCTATATTGTGCCCATGTCAGAATCTCATGATTAATTTCTGACATTTTTTGTATACTTTTTTGATATGTTCTAACGTCTTTCTGATATGTTTCTGATATCATGGCAATCAATTTCGGGAACTTGAGCTCAAGGAGCTCACAAGGCGTACTCCTCTCCTGGTATCTGTACATACACTTTCTTCAGGCTTTTCATATGAAATGATTGATCAACTTTGTTTTGCTAACCAAGAAATGCAATAATTGTATAAACAGTTCAAAAATCGTGCTCTTCAATCTGGAATTTTTATTCTTTCTGTTCTCTAAGCGCTAAAAGTGATGCTTACAATTTCAGGCCAACCAATGCAAGCTGAAAGCGCAAGCGACACTTGCGTCATCCATAAACGTCATGATGTCGTACATCATGACCGACGAACTCATGATGTCATTTAGTTACCACGGAGTGAACAAAAACAAGAAGAAATTTATGAAGTCGAACACCGATAAACTTGTAAAAAGTGAGTAGTTTCTTTGCTTGCGATTACTTGATATTATGCGCGCCCTTGGAAAAGCAAAGGAACCAGAGAAATTAACACTGATCCAGAAGATGTTGAATAATTTGCTCAAAAATGTTGCACTAAAATTCTTCTTGTAACGTTGAGCAAAAGTGCTGCTATTTGAAGATGCAACGTGTTCAATGAGCGGTTCTTCTCAGTCATGTGAGGTGCTATTGCTTCTTAATGTACTCCCCAATAGCTTATGAAAATGTCCCTGCCCATAATCTTCTTGAGATCACTTCATCACAGTTTTGGCAAACTGGCGTAGAAAAAGCACCGAAGGTCAATAGCCGATCAGCTTGTTCATGCTAATGGATAAACTAGGGGGCACCAAATTTGTCATAAATGCATTCCACAAGAACCAGACTGACCGTGTAATGGTAACACATTACACCCACCGGAGGCCCTGTGCCCATAACCACTTTTTCCTGGAGTGCCTCATGTGGTAAATTAAGCAAACTGATTTGAAAAATACAATATATTTCAGGAGCTGTGAGGTTGGTGGAGGACTTCAAGGAAGTCACCGATGAGAAAATCGAGAAATGTCTGCAAGAGACACTGAAGCAAGCTAAGAAAAGAGTTCAAAGAGCAGCGAAAAAGGATGAAAAGTAAGTATAATAGACTGTCTCCTTGTTTTTCTGCACAAACGAATATGATAGGTGGTTTCATACATTGGCATTGCCACATTTTTAAAGTGCTTTGGTCTTCAAAAAACACTTTGGCATTAATCATTGGTTAATTTCATCGAGTACAAAAACAACGTAGCTAAACATCAGGTCATTAAGTATGAAATGTTAGATTTCCAATTGAAAGTTCGGTTTATTATATCTCAAGCAAGAAGCAGTATAATTAATCAAAGTATGAGCCTAAACTGTCTCTACAGTCTTGCCATCTTAACGGTAGATATTTAATGCCGGCAGCGAAGAACAGTCAGCCGGGGAGAGTCGTAATCAAATCACGAGAAGCATTTTTTACAGCACGTTAGGAATTAAATATTTTTCCTTGCAAGAAAGGGCCCAATGCCCGAAAGAAATGGTAGTCATTTGTTGCAAGGCTTGACAAATACGGACGGTGACAGATACTTTCCAAGAACAGGTTTTCTAGTTTGAGAAACGTAATTTTTGCAAAATGTGGTCAAAATTTTGTCCTGCAAAAGAACTGGATTTACTGTATTTCGA
The DNA here is from genome assembly GCA_034693825.1 of Zercon vagabundus. Lineage (NCBI taxonomy): Eukaryota > Metazoa > Arthropoda > Arachnida > Mesostigmata > Zerconidae > Zercon > Zercon vagabundus. The sequence goes on from JAQIWB010000002.1 coordinate 17,447, forward strand.
CAATCATCAGAGTGCGGCATGGTGGCTGGCTAAAGATGAGGTTCCGAAACACACTCCAAAGCTAAACAAACTAAAACAGCTAATGGTGGCTGTTTGGTGGACCACTTTAGCTTTCAACTCATTATGATCCATAATCATGATCCACCCCCTACTCAGGTCACCGTTGTTCATTTTTATCATCAAAATGACCAGATCGAAACTTCTCGAAGCATCGACGTTCATTAGCACATACTTGCCAAACACGTCCTTTATACTTCGAGTTGTCTGTGCTGCATTAGTTCCACGATGGAATTAAAATTCGAAAATAACGCAAATTTTTTACTCATCTATTGTTGACAAAATTTAATCTGTAAAATGTTATTTGACAGATATTTACAAACCACAATGGGCATCTCAAAATACAATGACGTACCTTCATACCAAAAAAAAATTAGAACTATCAAAGTGTAATATCTGATATATCGGTTATCAAACTTTGGACTTGTGGTGATCGCACATTTCATACTTAATGACGTAATATAAGGTTAATAAAAGCATTGTTTTTGAACCTAATTGAGCTTTGTAACGTGTATAATATTTTCCTTTTATTAGTGTTTTTCTTTTGTTTCACTTAGATTGGTACTTTAAACGGAGTTAACAAGGCATCTTCCAGAAGCAAAATAAAGCTGGCTGTGATTTATGATCATGTATTGCTTACAATTGTTGTCACTTGCCACTCTGCTAGTTTCAACCTGTCGAATTTTGGTTCTTCGATGTGATGACGTTATTTTAGGCACATGGTTTGCATTTTTATGACTAAATGTGTAAATGTATTCATTTGCAGGTGTGATGTTATATCAATAGCATAATTTTTTTATATAGTAAACTGATGTTCTACGTTTTCAGGCAACAGAACGAAGTACGTCAGGAAGTGAGAGAAGATGCAGAAGTGCCCCAAGAAGGGAATGCATAATGTGTATGTGCAATGTTGTGCGGTTGTGTTTGTAAATGTGTAAATATTGTATGTAATTACAATAAAAATGAATTGGATGTACAGCGAGATATGATTTATTCATTGTTCAGAAAGACAACTAGAGTTCACCTCTTATTTGGGCACGTTACGTAACGCACAATCACAAGTTTTTACTCCTAAATAGGGGTTCCAATGCCGTTCGTTTTTTAGTCACATGATTTTCGTGATCACGAAATTTTGAGCTGATATGCTCCGTGGTTTTCGTGGTCACGGGATTTTGAGACTTTTAAACTCGTGATTTTCGTGACCATTTCCGTGACGACGATTTCCCATCATGAAACTCCGTGATCACGTGGTTACGGGATTTATCGTGACCTTCATCAAACAATACATTATTAATTGAGAGTTACAGTGTTACTAACACGTTTTCAACAAAATGTGACTATAAGTTTTGTAGAATAGTCTCTCGCCTAGTTATAATCAGAGGTTGGCTAAAATCCGAATTTTATCAAACTTGTGAGAAAATCCAAAAACTTAAAAGGATTTGATACGGATTTAATCCGAATTTGACGACGAATTCAATTCTTTTTCACTGTTTCTACGTACAGATATTTTTAGTGCTACTCTATCATAAAAACAAGGGAAGGAAATTTGTGGGAAATCCGGCGTAAATCCGTACCAAATCCTTTTGAATTTTTGGATTTTGTCACAAGTTGAATAAAATCCGGATTTCAGTCAACCTCTGCTTATAATCCAATAGCTTACACATATAACTTTGTTGTGATATAATTCTTAACGCAATTATAGCGACGAATGATGACGATATTTAAGCCGATACGTGATCACTTGAGATAGCCCAACTCAGAGGCATTTTTTCAATTCGGGTTACAGCACAAAATAGCTATACAGTCAGATGACTATAGAAACCTAGTACCAATTGGGCTGAAACGATTTATCCTGGGGATAAATGTAAGCATTTTTGGTAGGTTAGACTAAGCTAGGCTTCCACGTCCTTTTTGCCAAACTGCATGAACTTTTTCGCTATGGAAAGGGTCTGTGGCAAAATTACGTGAATCTACATGGATATATAAACATTCATGTCATACGGACCAAACCTGTCTGATTTTTACGCCGGGAACTCGCTTGTATTCGTTTTGTACTAATTATACATACTCTGACTCTTTGTTGCAGTGGTGCTTACTACTTGTACTTATAACTAGATTTTTAATGACTGATTGGTGCCTGTATTTAAATCACGGTTGGTCGGTTAAATTAAAACTCCATAGTTTCTACCGCTCGATAATTCTCATCCTGGTAAAAATTCGGCACAATTATTGTAATTGTGGGAAAAACTGGAAAATTGAACTTTATACATGAAAAAGAATAAAACGAGCCGAATTTTTGTTTTTGTACACTTAATTATTTGAGCATTCATATAACAGATAAATAGATTGATAAATAGACAAAGCAGCAGGTTTGAGTGCGGAGCAATGAATTAGATAATGACAAAATAGTTTGTAAATAAATTTGTCTGGCATGACAGTTTTAGAAAGTGCTAATTATTCGGTGCTGGTTTGGGTTTAGGGGCCATTCATTAATAACATTATGTGATTTTCTTGATTTTCGGAGCTCTCTCCCCCTGTTGTTAAGTTTGTTTAAGTTTTTGAAAAACCCCCGTCCCCCTTTACTTAACGTTGAGTGAGGATTTTTTTTGTTTAAAACAAAAAAAATTCCATAAAAAAGGCACATTTTTTAAGGCACAAAATATTTTGTGTTAGCAGGGCAGTATAAGTACTACGAGAGTAATTAATTACGGGTAATTAAGTACTTGTAAACACGATAATAGGTGTTCAGGCGCATAATAACTTACATTAACAACCGTGGTTTGAAAGCATTTTGTTGTAAATAAGTCTATTTGAAAACAATTAAAAACAAAAATTGGTTGAGTTCGGCCAGACCCCCAAAATACTTAACGTTATTTATGGATAACCCCTTAGCAACTACTTGTTTATTATTTTTGGGACTTATATGGCTGTCCGTTATGACACAAAAAACAAGCAAAATTTACATCTCCAGTGTTTACCGCTAAATATAGCAGTTTTTCCCGGTAATTGCCTGTTTTTCCCAGTGTGCCGGAAAGACTCTTATTCCAGTCTCTTTGGCAACCTTCACTTAAGTACATAATTTAGGTATCCACCTTATTATACACACCCGATTACTCATTATAGGTGAGAACAAGCCAATGAAATTTGAAATTTCATCAGGTTATGCAGCCATTTGAAGTTCGATAAGTAAAATAATTATTCGTAGGTGATGTTACTACCAAATTGCAGCATCAGCTTATGCACGAATCCTACTTGGCGCAACATGTTCTGTCTCTTTGTTATATATACAATAAATGTTCTCAGTTCGAGGCAGTGCGTTCAGTGGGCATCATGCGCACATAAAAATGTCGATACCGCAATTGACATCTCTGTAGCTCAGTGGATAGAGCGCTCCCCAATAAAGGGATAGGTCCCGGGTTCGAGCCCCGGCGGAGATAATGTTGGTGCGGGCTGACACATTTTCAATAAGCTTAGTTTTTATTTTATTTGGGACTATCACCAGCGAGTAATTAACTTTGAGGAACGGGCGCGTGTGTATATGTAATTACACATGTCTGCTGACGTCACCTGAATAAGTGAGGTTGATTTATATATTATACAAGCCCCGCTGCGCGACCCTCTCGGCTCGCCGGCTCCAGGCGCTTGGCGTGTGATGAACAATTGAGGGTTTCGCGACATTCCACGCGAGATCTCGCGAGACTTGAGCGTAGGAGAATCATATAATATAGTAAATATAACACACAACAGATGAAATGTTACTGATGGATTATAGAATAATACGTTTGTGGCATTTAAACGCGACCAAACACTGAATTCTGCCTTGTTTACCGTCCAGCATAAATATAGGAAATCAGTAAATGAATGCACTTTTGTCAAAGCAAATTATACTTTAGAAAACCAATTATATTAGAAAACCAATTCAAGCGAAAACTACATGGCCAAAATTAAACCGTAAAAATTACGTACAGTCCAGGGGCTGAACGAAGTTGGAAACTGTGGGGGGTCGCCAAAATTTGTTTGTCAATAGTTTTTAGCTCTAAATTTGCCATTTTGGGGCATTTAAAACGAAAAGAGCAGCGAGCAAAGCGAAACCCACTAATTTTTTGGGTGTAAAAACAGGAGCGAGTGGAGCAAGCGGAAATTTTTTGGTTTTCAGCACTCGATAGCTCAATTTTGGCACTTTTTATTTGCTAGGGTGGGCGCCTAGCTACTGGCATTTGAAGCATTTCTGTGTGGGGGGAGGCGGGCTCAATGGAGCGACCCCCACCTTAAATGTCCGAAGGGGTCTCGACCCCCAGACCCCACCCTCGTTACGCCCCTGATAGTCGAATAACGCGGGTGGAAGAGGGTTGGGTGGGAAGGTGGGCTAAAAATCGAGGAGGGGTTTAATAACAAAAAGTTTCGTAGTACGTAAGAGCTGTCGGGACGCACGTGTGTGGAACGCATATAGTGTGGAACGTGCTGGACACGGCCGTGGCACGCGGGTTCTCTGGTTGCGGTAGCACCAGAGGACGCGCGTGGCACAACCGTGTCCAGCACGTTCCACACTATATAAGATGGTGCCAATCACGTGTATGGTACGTATCAGCCACGTGTCGAAACACGTGGCTGACCCGTGTCTAGGCGTCAAGTTAACACGTGTAGAACACATGTCAGACACGTGTTTTTGGTGTCAGAGCTATCACCGCAGACACCGCTTTTTCACGTGTCTGACACGTGTCTGGTCAGCTGGGCTTCTATTTCCATTCATATAATATAAACATGCAGTCGGCATAATCATAATACAGCTAAAGCGGATTGCATAACATGAATGTACTATGACTCAAGTACCAAGTTCAACACAGACGCGTGTAGGTTTTGTTCATATTACAATTACAGAATATCCAATATTCAATACTTCCTCCTAATATGATCTCGAATACCTCTCTGTCGTATAGAACATCTTCGCTGAATTTCATCATTTCAGCATCTGTGGTTTTTCGAACTTTTTCACTGGTATTTCGCCAAACATCTGCGGTACTGCAGATCAGACCTTGGCTCTCAATGAAGTCCACGAAACGAGTATTCCAGCATCTTGGAGCTTGTTCCAGTCCATAGAGACTACGTTCCAATTTGCAAACACGATTCGTTCCTGCATCATTACATCCTTCTGGTTGATGCATGTAAGCTTCCTCCTGAAACACACCATACAAAAATGCAGTCTTCACGTCAAATTGGATCATTCCTAGCTTTTCGTATGCAGTTACACAGAGCGCTGCTCTGATTGTGTCATATCTAGCCACTGGACTAAAAATCTTGTCAAAGTTAATCCCAGCTGCTTGACCACAGCCTTTGGCTACAAGACGCGCTTCAAATAACGTCACGGTTCCACCAGGTCTCAATTTTCTGCGCAGAACCCAGCGATTTTTAATCGCCTTGGCATGATCTGGTTTTTCCACCAGTTGCCACGTTTTGTTCTCATACAGTGAACGCATCTCTTCATCCATGGCTCGCACCCGTTCTGCTCCATCATTTATGGCTTCAGAATATGACTCTGGATCTCTTGCGTCCGCGAGTAGTGCCATTTCCGCCAATCCACCTGGTTCATACCTAGCTGGTTTCTTTTTGATTCTCGAACTACGTCTGACTTTCTTGTCTTCATCAAGTTCCTTGAGATCAGCCTCGTCATTATCTTCCTCCTTATCACTACTGTCCGTGATGTAAGTTTCTATTTCCTTTTTAGTTTCTGGTTTTTCTTCAATTTTTATTTCTTTCTCTTGATTTTCCAGAGTAATTGAAGGTCTTTTAGAAATCACTAGCTCTGGTTTGAACAGTACATCACGACTAGTGATAACTTTCCGAGTTTTTGATATGACAGTTTCCTTTTTTGAAGCCAGATACACCTCTGTTGCTTGTTCAGGTACTCGAACTAGCATGTCCAAGACATATAGATTGTGTCTTTCCGTACCCGTTAGGCGTAGGGTGACCATACGTCCTCCAATCGCAGGACATGTCCTCCAATTGGGCTCTCAATAAGCGTCCGCCCAGCCATTGCGTAAAACCTCGGAAATGTCCTCCATCCATCAAATTGTCCACCATTGTTCTCCATTTTATCAACAAAAACTACTTAGTCAATCAGAACGCTGCACAAACTCATGAATTAAATTCAGTAAATATTTAGCAAAGTAACTGACATTAGTTGAATCTATATAATATGCATAAAAACACGTTTTTTAAATTTGTAAACACTTTTGAGACTAATTGTGAAACTCTGTGGTACTGTGGTACATTTTTCTGGTATTGGCTGGCAACATTGGGCGCGCGTATTTGGGAGGAGTTCAAGCATTGTGTGTTGTTTGTTTGTATTTGTTAAAGTGTGAATTCTCTGGATTTAAAGACAATTTGAGTATTTGTTGTAAGGATTTAGACACTCGTTGAAAATGGTGTCTAAAAGAAGTGCCAGTGACAAGCAAAAAGAGCCTGCAAGTAAACGAATGTGCCGTTTTCAGGATCATCACGCAAAGCTCTATCCTTGTTTTAAAAAAGGTCGTAACGATTATGAAGCAGAGTGCATGGTCTGTGGAGGAGGAACATTTGTAAATATTGGACACGCAGGAGCTCCAAGGTTAGAACGTCACATGGATAGCTCCATGCATAAGAATGCTGTTCAATCAAGTAGGTCATCCGCCACTCTCACAACGTTCTTTGCTCGTCAGGGATCATCTGATCAATTATCAGTTAGCGCTGCAGAGGGTGCCTTTGCGTTTCATACTGTAGCACACAATCATAGTTTTCGTTCTATGGATTGTACCTCAAAACTGGTGTCGCATGTTTTTCCCAACTGTTCTGTAACTCAACAGTTTGATTGCGCCCGTACTAAGACAGAAGCTATTGTAAAAAGTGTGCTTGCCCCACATAGTCTGACATGTGTTATTAGCCGTATTAAAAGTGAGGAAGTGGCTTTCTATAGCTTAGGAACCGATGCATCTAACCACAAGAGCACAAAAATGTTCCCGATGTTAGTGCAATATTTCACCGAAAAAAATGGTACTGAAACCATGCTGATCGATATTTGTGAAGCTAATAATGAAACGAGTGATACCGTATCTGATCTTATTTTGAATGTACTTAAAAACCGCGATATCCAGAATAAGTTAATGGGATTTTCAGCTGATAACACAAACGCGAATTTTGGAGGGCTTCATCGTAAAGAAGGTGGAAATAACATATTTTCAAAACTAAAGATAAGTCTCAACAAAGAATTGATTGGTGTGGGATGCAACGCACATATCCTGCACAATACAGCGCAACATGCTATAGATGCTCTTAAAACGCCAATCGATAGCATTGTGTTAAAGACATTCAATCATTTTGCAACGTTCACAGTTAGAACAGCTGAGTTGAAAGAGTTTTGTGATTTTGTGGAAATCGACTTTAAAAGTCTTCTTTTTCATTCCAAGACACGATTTCTTTCGCTATTGCCTGCGGTAAAACGACTGCGAGAACAATTTCCAGCGCTGAGATCATTCTTTCTTTCGGGGTCTGAAAATGGGTTACCTAAACAACTTGTGGATTTCTTCTCCAGCGATCTATCACTGGCGTACCTACACTTTATTGAATCAGTTATGCAAATCTTACATTCAAAAACCGCAGCTGTTGAACGCCACAGTACATCAATTGTCAATGTACTTCACATTATCAATGATGTGAAAACTCAGCTCACAAACCGGCTTACTGAAGGATTTCTCCCACAAGAAATACATTCAATTCTAAATCAACTGGAAGAAGATGGTTTTGCAGTAGAGTGTTCTGAATTTAGAAAGGAAGCTATGGCTGTATATTCTTCTGGTGAAAACTACATCTCGAAATGGACTAAAGATTTAGATAAATTTGCAGTTTTCGAATGGATCTTGCTTGACGAAGTTCCAAAATGGGAAAATATTCAGCAAACTCTATCCTGGCTCAAACTAGAAAGCGTTCATTTAGAAGAGTCTCAATTATTTGCTCAGTTTTGCAATCTCAAACAGTTTGTTGCATCAAGATACCAATCTTCTACTGACACATTTGCTGAACTAAACTCATCCGACCGTTGGGTAGAATATTTCAAGCAAGCTAAGGTTGGCACCAAGGAACAACTACTCAGAATAGTGCAGTTTTATTTCGCCATCCCGGCTCACAATGGGAACGTAGAGCGAGTTTTCAGCATGATTGTAGCACAATGGACGGATTCAAGGAATCAACTCCATTTGGATACTGTAAAAGCCATGACGATTCTCAAGTATAATAGCAGAATTCTAAGCTGCCGAGAGTACTCCGAATACTTGAAAGGAAAAAAGGAGCTTCTGAAACAGATTAGTGGCGCTCAAAAATACCAGTAGCACCGCCGTCATTATCAGAGGTTATTAAGAGATTCGTACACTCTTGTGATAAATCTCGTGCAATCGTGAAAAGAAACTTACGAAAAATATATTATGATACAATGCAAAATAACTGTACAAAAATATATGCAAACTGTAAAAATGTTTATCCATTTCCAACAAAAAATAATTTTTTTCTTCTCATTTCAACCAAAAACACATTTTTGTTGATTAAAAAATCGACTTTTCTTAGCGTGTTAAAAATAATTTTGTACTAGTGGGTGTGTACCGGGTAACCACTGCTGCGTCCTCCATTCAGGGTCGTGAAATATGGTCACCCTAGTTAGGCGTATCGTCTTGTTCTTCAAGAACTGGCATCCTTTGTTGTCAGCCTTAAAGACAAAGCCCTTTTCGAGTGCATGGCCTACTGAGAATAGGTTTCTCATTATATCAGGGACATACCACACTTCATCCAGGTGGTTGTTTTCCCACTTAGAACCAATCAACATTTTAACATTAACCGTTCCACACCCATGAGCCAACATGACAGATCCGTTTGCTCCGTGAATTTCCAATGCTGTTTCAAAAGCTTTATACGTGAGGAAATACTTCTTATTTGCAGTCATGTGAACTGATGCTCCAGAATCCGCTATCCACAGATCATCAGTCTTATTTTCAAGACTGCTGGTGAAAGCTTCACCATCTCCATCTGTTTCCCTGATAGTTTCTGGATTTTTATGCCCACAGTTCTTTGCAATGTGTCCCAACTTTCCACATTTCCAGCACTTAACTGTTTTGTACCCTTCTTTTGAGGATGCCTGATATCCTTCCTTTGAGGGTCCAGCTTTTACAGCCGAAGAATCCACATTCTTCTTCTTTGAACGTCCGTTCTTTATCAGAAATGCCGTTTTCTCATTCTCAACTGAATTTCTTTGTTCAATGGTTCTCAACTTTTCAGTCAAGTTTTTCAGGGTTCTTTGCTTGTGCTCCAAAGATTCCCAAACA
>JAQIWB010000003.1:0-22246 GCA_034693825.1 Zercon vagabundus
CCGGACAAGAGGGAAATTATCTTGCATCTTAGAGAAGCGCGCCAATTGTTGGTTGTGTTCACCATCCTCTACACTCTTAAATTGAATATAGCGTAGGAGCCGCGGACTTATACTACGAAATAGCGTAGTTTCTGTCTTGTTTCTGCGTTATGGCGTATTCTAAGTCCGCGGCTTCTACGCTATAACGCGCACGTCTCCGCGCTATGGCGTAGTTCAAGTTGAGAGTGTACAAACTATACGTAGAACCAATGTCGCCTATATAACAGGTCTACTCACCCAAGAGCAGGCTGCCTATACCGAGTGGAGAAATACATTTTCGAATAAGTTGTATAACCCAGTTGCTTGTTTGTAAACAATGACTGTTGACGCAATTACCTACCACGGAACATCTGACTCGTTGCTACCGTCAATATAAATTATACCTTGACAACACATGTTGAGCGGGTCGAAGTGATCTGCTTAGACGCGGGCGACTGTTAAAAGTTAATGAAAAGTAATATTTTTCAGCGTGTTCACCTTAGGGATGTCAAAGAACCGAAATCTTAGAAGAACCGGTTCTACGGTTCCTAAATCCGATAGAACAGTGAAGAACCGGTTCTTTCGGTTCTTTTCGGTTCTATTCATTTTAGAACTACTTATTGCCACGAAACCTCAGAAAGCGTAAAAACTGACGAGATCATAAAATCATAAATGAAAACGATACAAAATTAGGGACATTGAGCATTGAGGGATATTATAATATAGAATCGCACATTTATCGTGAAACTAGCTCTTATGTCGTGTTCAGTTCTTCATTAATTTATTGTTTATTAATATTTCTTTTAGAGATTACATACATGGACATGGAAACATGGAACCGAAATTCATTTCGGTTCTTTGGGAAAAAGAACCGAAGCTTTCGGTTCCATTTTTACTCCGGTTCTTATCGGTTCCGGTTCCGGTTCGGAACCGGCTCTGACATCCCTAGTTACGGTCTGTTACAGGAGGGGGCAGGGGGCGCCAAAAATCGTGATTTCTGCGTTACGTAATACTTGAACGTCCCCTAATGCGGATTACAATTTAATAGCCCAATTCGGTAGCGGAATTCTGGAGTGGAATTTATTTAATTTGATTTTATTATGATGCTAAAAAGAACAGACCAAATGTAAAACATTTTTGTCATTTTTCAGGTAGCAAATCAGGAACATGAGTGGAACATTGCTATGCAAATTGTGTAATAAGTACTTTTCTGCACCCAAGGCTTACTTCGATCACTATCGTTATCACAAAAGTGTCTCATCCTCTGTACAATGTGGTGTCACCGGCTGTTCGAAAGTGTTCTCTAAATTGAGTAGTCTGAAATCTCACCTCAGTCGAGATCACAACAAGTATTTGACAACTGGCCTCAATCCCGAAGCGTTTCAGAAAGAGCAACCAGGTTGCTCAGTCTGTAATTTTCGAAGTGTTTCTCGTCAGTTGCTAGTGGCGCATCTGCACAGTCATCTTCAGTTCTTATCGAGTGTTAAATGTCCATATTCGAATTGCAATGGATCATTTTCAACACTCGGGTCAATTAAATCTCACATGTCTCACAACCACAAAATGTCCAGCTCTGTGGCACATTCATCAGCAACTTCATCGGAAGACGTTATTGTTGAAGAATGGGAGGACGGCACAGCCAGTCATCATTTTGACCAAGCAAATTTTGTCAATAATGAAGGCCAAAATGGGCATGACCAGGTAGATAAAATGGCTGCATTTCGCGAAAACGCTGAGTTATTGGTGTTAGGCTTAGAGGCGAAATACTTGGTGCCGCAAGCTACAATTCAGCACATACTGGAAAATATCGGTGTCATGCATGAATTAAGTCAGGAAATTCTACAGGATAATTGTTTGAATAAATTCAAAGAGTTGTTAAATGACGAACAATACAATAGCATAGCTAGTATGTTGCATGAAGACTTGCAACGTGATATGCTCACTCAGACGATTGGCCCGCAAAGTACACTGCGTACGACACACATGCGGCATAAGCAGTATGAAACTCATTCAATCTATGTGAGTCCAGTGCAAATTGATTTAGGAATGGGTGATGACAATTCGAGAAAGCATGCCTATTACGTTCCAATTCCCGACACTTTATATGCTTTGCTATCACTGAGAACTGTAAAGCAGCATATAAAAGCAGGAGACACAATCAAAATAATACTTTATCAAGATGGATTTGATCCGCGCAAAAACTCACTGTCGTCAACCAACGGAAGCATTAAACTCATTGGTGTCTATTTGACGCTTGGTAATTTGCCGTCGCATCTCCGGAGTTTTCGTGACCCTCTGCAGTTAGTTATGCTGTGTCAGGAAGAATTTGTCAAAGAGTTTTCCCTAAATGATGTATTGAAACCCATATATACTGATCTTGCTTTACTGGAGAAAACAGGAATCCAAGATTGTAACAATCAAAAATTTGATGTAGAGTTTCAACTTTGGCTCGGTGATAATCTGGGACACCATCAACTTGGTGGCTTTCTCGAATCCTTCAGTGAAACAATATACTTTTGTCGTTTTTGTTATATCACGCGGCCAGAATTCATTGCTGACCAACATTTTTTGACTGAGTTCGAATTGAGAACACCAGAATCGCACCGAAAAGATGTCGAATATCTTCAAGGAACCAATCTTACAGATTATAGAGGTGTGAAGTTCGATACACCCTTTAACTCATTGAAAACCTTCCATGTTTGCAATCCTGGCCTTGCACCCTGTATGGCGCATGATGTTTACGAAGGCGTCATAAAACACGATTTGGCATTGTACATCAAGCACTTTGTCTCGCTGGGCTGGTTTACGTATGAACATCTGGCAGCTAGTATGGAGAATTTTAAGTACAACTCAGTGGATTCCTGTGATCGGCCTTTTTCACTTCAAAGAGGAAGCATGAAGATTCCGGGTACCGCAATGCAAATTTTCACATTCTTAAACTTATTTGTGCTCTATATCGGCGACAGAGTATCGGACCCAACCGATCCAGTTTGGCATTTATACTTAGGTTTGAGTGAGATTGTGGACCATCTACACACTCCAATTGTTAGTATTGAAAAAGCCGCATTATTAAGCGCGCTTATCAGTGAATATTTATCTCAGAGAAAACATCTATTTGGAGATGCACCTCTGCGCCCTAAGCATCATTATTTGCAACATTATCCCTATCTCATGATCAAGTTGGGACCACTAACACAGTGTTCAACACTTCGTTTCGAAAGCAAGCACAGTTACTTTAAAGATACTCTTCGTCATATAGGAAATACCATCAACTTAACGAAAAGTCTAAGTACAAAGCACCAGTATTTGCAATCCTATCAGATGCGGCAAGGCCTTTTTCCTGAAAAAATATTATTTCAAAAAGTTTTTGACGCCAACTTATTGTCACTTCCTAAAGCTATTCAGGATTCCTTCCCTGTACGTGACATTCATTCTGCTGTTATCCATGAAACGCAAAAAGTAACGATATTTGGAACAGAATATCGACTCGGGCACTTCATTTATATACCCGAAGCGGATTCTCATAGTTTCGGTAAAGTCGAGAATATATTTGCTACTGACAAGGATGTGTGGCTCTTAGTGAATTGTCTTTCCGCGCGATATCTGCAAAACTGGCGATTGTACGTTATCCAAGACTGTGAGAAAACTAATTTAAAACTTTTGAATCACAGAGACTTACTGGATTATCACCCATATCAAACTTATACTTTACAATGCGGAGTAAGAGTTATTAAAACCAAGATGACGTTGATGATTTCAAATACACCATATGAAGAATAGAAACCTTATAATGAAAATGATGCATGCATCATGTCCAATTCTGTGTGTCATCAATTATTTGTAGTTCTGTTGGTATGTATGGCAAAGTTTGTACACATTTATTTGGAGATAACATTCCTGTGCGATGATTGGCTGAGATGTCGGTATAGATACTCATGCTGTGTTGTGATTGTGATTGCCTGTGTTCGCAGTGCCGCAAAAAAATTACAAGTTGTGTTGAATGAAGTCAGTGCAAATTTGGACTTTTAGAGTTACTTTGTTTGGTAAGTTTAACTTAATATTATTGCGTGTACGTATTTGCGCATATCAAGGTGTATTTCTAGTGGCTAAATATGTTAAAATTCTAGAGTTTTGCTTTTCATAGAAAAAATGATCAAGGCAAGTAGTTAGTGGGCAGATGCGTAGCAAACGTCAATTCTTAATTTTTTTTTGCCACTGAAGCAATGTTTTTCCAAGTTTAGTGGATGGGGCTGAAATATGCTTGGGGTTTTTTGGTGTGCTCTATAAGATGGTGAGGTTAGTTTTAGTGTATGACCCTTAAAAGGGAGTTGTGAGAGGACGCTCATTCAAAATAACCGCTAAGGGGCAATTTGGAACCGCCGGGCCGGGTCTTTTCTTTTGAAAGGAAGTTAAAACACGCGCAAATAATTTTAGTTTAACAAATGTTTTAGTGCTCGAAATCGTCTTTTTAGGTCTGTTTTTACCAGTGTTGTAGAAGTACTTAAGTAGCGGTAATTAATTACTTTAGCAGTACTTATAATGGTACTGCATTACTTTATTTCCTATGTACTTAAGCTAATAATTAAGTACTCAAACAAGTACTGGTACTTGAATTTTCAAGTATAATTCCAATTACTTTTTAAACAACCAAAAGTTTGGAGATAATTTTGTTTTGGCGTTTTGACTCAATCGGTTTTACTAATATTTACTAATTCTTTCTCGTAAGCGGATTAACGTGGCGTAACAAGCGGCAATAATGGACATACAATCAGTGGCGGAATTTGGGGGGTGCGAAAGGGGTCTGATACCCTGTAAAACTTTTTTCAGACCCCCTAAAACCATGCCAAGATTTGAATCCCTTTTAGCAACAACTGTGTAAGCATGCTTTTTCCCTATTTGTTACATCAACTATTATACTTTTCGTGCTGTGGCATAGGCAACTTCACTTTCGTGCATAGGCAACTTCACGTGGACTGATTTACTTATATGAAGTTGAGTCAATCATATGAGAGCTTATCAGTGCCAATTTTGGGTCCGGTGCGAGCTTAGTCAAAATACCCCCTGAACAATTTGACGAAATTCCGCCACTGCATACAATGATAATTCGGGAACGTATTCACAGGAACGTATTCACTTTCAATGTAATTTCAGGTTACTCTACTCTTCAGTCCCGCGAATCCTTCCTGCTGTGACACGTTTTGTTTTTGTGACTGTTATTCGATCTACTCTATTTTAGAGACTTGATCTGAGTCTAGCACAAATAACATATCCAGTGTTCTTCTTTGGATCACCTTGTGCTGTTCAGTGTGTTTCGATACTATTCTATTGAAGAGACGCTTTTGAGCCTAGTAAAGAAAAACTTCTCTGATTGTCTGTGTGAAAAATTGGATTAATTTCTTTGGACAGGTACGTAAATGAATATAGTAATCGAAAGATATATGTAATTTGGGCTACAAACAATAAACAATAAACGTCTCGAATAATTATTAATTATAAGTAAATATTTATTTTAATTTTCACTCGTTCATGGGTGCACGTAAATTTTCAAGGGATGTATTTAGAGTGTGGTCAGAATGATTCAAGGATTCATGGATAAGTCAAAAAAGCACACAGATGTAAAAGTAATTTTATAATAAACTGGGAGATGTTTAGTTAGTTAGTATTTAATCGAGCCAACGCAGTCGTTTTTAACAAATGTCTAACAAATTCGCGCACCAAATGTAAACAAAACCTGAACGCATTGTTGGAAAAGACTGCGGAATTTCAAATGCAACAAAAAAAGTCAGCGCAAAAAGAAATAATATAATTGCTATAATAATAAAAATAATAATAATAACAACAATAATAATGATAATAAAAGCTTTGAAGAAGAAAGAACTTTAAGTCAGTTAGCTGACGTCAGCTTTGGTAAAAGCCACTCCCTCCCCCATGTCAGCTGGGGTCAGCTGTGACCGGAGTTACATCCTCCCATTCTTCTGCTGACATCATTTATGGATGACCCCTAACTTGGATTGCAAATAATTGACGTCCTGAATAATGACACATTTCAAATTACATACGCGTCGTTGTCCCTCTCAAAGGAGTGACGTTGCAACTATTATTAGCGCCAAGTAACGTTTTTCTTGGACATACATGGAATTTATCTTATACTCTTCAGATGGCTCCAGTAAAGAAGGCTCCAGCACGTGGACAAGATGATCAACCGAGTGGTTCTGGGACGCGAAAACGAACAAGAAGGAACAGAACACGACATCCAAAGAAGAAGAAGGTTGACCGCCCTATTCGCCCAGCAACGGCACGTCCCCGAGCTGTAAGATCGTACTGTGATCTGCAGACAGGAGATGATGCCCCATCCGCGACAGAAAAATGGGATCCCAATATTGATAAAAGGGCTACTGGTCCGTTTCTTGTTTGGAATGCACCCGGTGTCATGCTCGGACACATTCGACCAGTGCAACTGTATAATGCTGGGTCGCCGAAAAATCTGGAACTAATTTGCCAATATTACATTGATAATGTTCTGGATAAGGGGCAATCTATGCTAATATCGATAGATACTGAAAGTGCGAGAGAACCGATTGTAGGGAGTGTCCTGAAGATCCTGATTCTGGCTCTGAGTCCTTCTATCACTGTAATAATGGATATATTCCATAAGCCTGCGGAATCATTGCGGCCTGGATTCTGGAAATTTTTGGCGCATCCAAAGTTGTCCATAACTGGATTGGAAGTCATCGATGATATGAATAAATTGGCCGATCTGTGTGAACAGAATTTGATATCGAGTGGAGTGCCACCAAGGAAGATCCGCGAGAATTGTTTTGATATTCGCGCGATCTTTTTCTTGGATCGGTTCGACAGTTTATATCCAGTGAATACTTGGGGCAGGAAGACTCGCTTGAAATTCATCATTAAGCGAATTCTTGATGTTCCCATGGATGAGATAATGTTCGGACCAGCTATTGAACACACAATATGGATGCATCGATGGTTCGTGATGTCTTCGACTGGACAAACTGAAGGTCACTATATTCGTCGCCCATTGATCGCGGAAGCGCACTATATCGTTCAAGACGGATCTATTGTACTGCAGACGCTTGAAAAGTTTTTCAAGAGTGATCTTCTTCAATTAGGAAACGTGGCTACGTTGGTCCGAGAAATCTTCTCGCGTTACTATGGCTTACCTTCCAAAAAGATGTCGCGTGAGCTGGATTTCCTATTCGATAAACATCCAGCGATATCGAAGGATTATTGGGATATGAATCGATATAAACATATCGAAAGGAAGAGATGTTCTGAATATAGTCATATAGCTAAACATGCGAACCCTCAGTCTCTCGGAGAAACTCGTATCACAGTCCCAATCCATCTTAAGGAACCAAAGATATGGGATTGATAATAAATGGATTGGAAAAATTCTCATAACATTTGTATTTCTGCACGGATTATTATTATGTATATTTTGATTGGTCTCTATTTGTGCAAAGAGGCTGTGTTTTCGAAAATTCGATTGTAGAGACATTTCTGAGACTAGCCTTTGTTACTTAATTAAGTAAATCTTTTTAGTATAATGTCATACGATTTAAAATAATTATAATAATAATATCATGCGAGTATCATGGTAGAATTTGTTATGATACAAAACTGATTTTTATTCTTTATTCGAGCTTCTTCTACTTTGACAATAGTACCAAGATGCTTTATCCCATTCCCATGATCGTGTGTATGAGTGAAACTTAACCTGGAGTTGAGCTTTAACTACCAAACATTGTTAAAGTTCATTTAATTTTTCGATGTGACAACGTCTTTCTTTAAGGTGAAACCACCGAACCGATATGCGCGGAGTTTCTGGCATGTATTCGTGACCTTATCGTGTGGTAAAAGACGCTTTTCGAATTCAACGTTGTCTTCTCAAAATGCCAAGTTTTGCGAGATGAGGTATTACGAGATTTCAATAAATAATCATAAATAATCAGTTTTTTCAATATTTTACAAGGGGGTCATCCATATATAACGTTAGCACATTTTTTTCGATTTTTATCCCCCCCTCCCCCATGTTAGCTTTGGTTAGCACCGCATGCTAACGTTAGCATTCACTTTTTAAATTTTTTTGTTTTGGAATTAATGAAAATGACCGTAAATGCAAGAAAATACGCCAAATCGTCAAGCATAACATCATTTCGTATTAGAAATACACATATTAGGTTATGTCTATTATTTTTCATGAAAGTAGCGACATTAAAACGATAAAATGCCACAAAAATTTCAGAAAATGAAAAAAATCTCGTCTACGACTGCTAACGTTAGCATTTGCCTAACCTCTCCCCCTCCCCCTGTTAGCTTTGGTTAGCATTGGCTTGACTGCCACCTCCCCCTTTGGTGCTGAGGTTACATATGGACGACCCCAGAGCCAACGTTACAAAATGTCAGATTTTTTCCCGGTAAACTAAGTTTGAGGTTAGGGGCTGTCGGAGGGACTCGTATCATGCCAAATGACGAAATAAGAAGCATTGAGGGACCGTCTGTCATCAGTTGGACTCATATCTAGCAGAGTTCATGTGAAGATGTAAATTACCGAATGATACGAGTCCCTTCGAGCAAAACTTGAGTATATCAAGAGTTGTTGGACACTATAAATATGCACTTTTTTAAATACAGGGTGCCTACCTTTCAAAAAGAACGATTTCACCTATCAATAACTTTTTATTTACACAATCGAATTTAATGATACTCTTCCATTTGTTGATAAGAAACTCCATGAATCATAAGACACTATTCAAGCCATAATCTTTGTTAGGCGAAATGTTTCTGAGCGCGCGAATTATTGCTGTTTTCAAACCGTGGAGAGTCTCGAAACATTTAGCATTTAAATTATGTTTGCAGTATTTGAAAAAGAATGTTTCACACGTAGAGCAATTTGTGGAGTTAGGTGACCAAGAATCCGGGGCTAAAATAATAATTTCGTGATTGTTAAAAAAATGCTGGGTCGTTTTCCATGCAAGCCCAGGCAATCTGTCCTGATTAAAACAAGACGATTTAACAGCAAAACGTTGTTTTACTTTTTTAAGAAATTTTGTCAAAACGCAAGTCTGGTATTAGCTCGACTTGATTTGAACTCCGGGAGTGAATAAAACGGGCCTAGAAGTCTTTTTTATTACAAGCGCGGCAAGTTACTAAGCCTCGAAAATACTGCGAAGTTGATTTTAGGTCGGACTGTACTTTTGTCTTTATCAACTCGCAGGTACAGCAGAATTAAATTTTTACATTTTTACCTATTTTATGCTTCATGCAAGTTATTTGTAACATCAAAAAATTAATTTCATCTTTTCACTGCTTGATGATTTCTTAAAATGGAAATTGGTCACCTGGAAAAGGGGCGATTTCGTCTCTCATGCACAGAAGCTCATATCTTTCACTTTTTGCACTTAACTGGTGTGAAAACATGACAACATCTTGGTGTTTATATAAGGTCCGATTCTGTTTTTACAGATTGCATGATTTATATTTATGGGATAAACAGTACGCCGTTGAAATCGTTGGTCTTGAAATGTCGCCACCCTGTAAAGCTAGAATTTTTGTGTTACTATTTTCGAAGAATTTATATTTTTCTCACGTACTCACATGTCTAGTCTAGAAGATGCAGGAAAAATAAAATCAGCCTTTGAAAAAGCCATATTTTTTTTCAAGTTAGGTACATATAACCAACAAGTACCGTTTTTGACCCCCTTCCCCCCCAAATATTACTATTTTGCCGACATTTAGTATGACTTTATTTCTTGGCTGTTTTTTTCCTGTTTTATGCTCATTTGTAAAATAATAAAGAGCAAAATATCCTTATTTTTTAAATGTTGCAATTTTTGTAAGGTATGGGGCCGGCATACCGCGCCATACCCAAATGACGTCTGTGATTTGTGAGCTTAAATAGCCATTTGTTAATGACTTTTGAGCTTAAATAGCCATTTGTTAATGATTTTTAATAAAAATTTCAGTTTTGCAATATTAAATACGATGGCTGGTTTAATAGAAGAGCGGTGGGTAAAACTGTGGATTGGCGACGATACGCCGAAGAAACTAAGAAAAGTCAAATCTTTAGAAGATGTGAAGCTGATCGCAGTTGAACTCCAAATGGTCGATTCAGTAGACACGCTTTTGGTAAGTATACAACAACAGTTATAAAAAGGGGGATGAAATTATTTGCCATTCCTTTCATTAGAAGTTGAATTAATGTTGAATCGCTTTCTTCAAAGAACCTATGATTTTTAAAGTTTCATTTTTTGGTGCGCGGTAGACTCTGCATAAAACGAAACATTTTTTATACATATTGTGTATACCTTTTAAAATGTTTGCTATTATCATTTTTGTCAAACAGTTTCAAACTTGCGCTGTTCCACAGTGTTTGATATAAGTACTAACTTTGGTGGCAAAAGTCGCTGTTTTATAGGCTCAGGCTCAGGGAGGTTTCCCCTGAGTACTTTCGCTGGTGTGACTACTCATGTCGTGCCTTCTTAGGTAAATGTATTTTTTGGATAAACTATCAAGCCAAATGATTCCTAAATCTTCAAGATCACATTTGCATGAAACTATATTTATCATCTCAAAAAAATGTACATATTGAAGCAAACCTAAAAGAATCTGAAACAATATTGTTAATAAACGAAGGGCAACGAAAATAGTTCCGAAATGGCAGCCAACCTAGTCGTGTCTTTTCTCGGTCCGTTACAATATTATTAATTTCTGCAGGTGTGTCTGGAAGATGGCACCGAGGTTGACTCAGATGAGATTTTCGAGTGGGCGTTCGAGAAAAACAGGGATGATCCTCCATTGTTCATTTGCAGAACATGTAAGTTGTAATAGACATGTAATATTTTGATTAGTATTAGCATGTAGATTTAGCGTAGAAAATTTTGTATTTGCGCATCTTTGATGAATATATTGTGGCATTTATGCTTGCTGTAAAATAGGGATGTGTTGTCGATAAACTGAAGTTAATGTATTTGCCAATTGCCCAATTTACATTTACATTTTGAAGTCAATATTAGAGTTCATACCCAGCTGATTTTCGCAGCAACAGCTGAAAAAAAATTCTTGAAAAACGTTGCTCCGGCGCAAGCCAGCTGGAAGTCGCGGGTTATGCGTCCATTCTAGAGTACTTTTTTGAATTCCCGGGAATCGGAAGATATCGAAATAGCATCCCGGGAAATAGCGACGTTACACCACTGTGACTTTGTGACGTTATACTGTGATGTTTCACTAAGATGGTCACTGAGTGGTCACATACATCACTGTGACTATCTTCGTGAGGATTTGTGACTGTTTAGTGACGTCACTGCGACGTCACGTGCTATTTGGGCTGTCAAAAAACTGCAGAATAATAAGTTACTTTTCTTTCCATTTTATCTATGTAAAAGGAGGGGCGAAGATTTTTGATGTCGTCAAACTTCTAGTTTACTAGTATACTACTATATCTTCAATTGCTGACTGCGGCGCCGCCTCATACCGACGAAGTCAAAAAATGATTTTTTACCGGCTAGATTAGCAAAATCGACCTATGTGCGCCGCCGGCCACAAAATTTCGGCTTAGCCGAAAATGCCGCCGCCGAGTCATTTTCGTCGGCTAGCCGCCGCTCATTATTTTAGGGTCGGCGTGAGGTTCTATCAGACACGTGATGCAGGACCCTGCCCGGGACAATAGAACAGGTTGACAACAACCGTATGTGTTGTTGTAACAGTGGCGGACTATTTTAACAGCGTCATATTAAAATAAGGAAATTCAGAAATCGTCAGGAGTTCCAAGAATATTCTCCAAATACAGTTCGTTTAGAGTGCGGCCCGCGCTAGTATAGTAACACCGCTCACACTCTAAATACTTCAAATATTTTTAGAACTTCTTACGACTACTGGAATTATTTTGAAAGAATGAGTCAAAAATAACCAGTCCGCCACTGGCGCTACAAAACCATCTTTTTTCACACTCAAGCATATATTTTGTGTTCGTTTCTCTAATCGCTAACAACAAGTTCTCACCTAAATGGAAAATCTGAATGAAATACTATTAATATTTGGCTTATGTATTTCAGCGGCTGTATATGCTAATGCTGAAATCGCCGACCAAGAGGAAAATTTGCAAGGGAATTTACCCGATGATGAAGTTTCTCGCATCATGCCGTGGTCGTCACTGTCGCAAGAGGCTCAAAAGTGCTTAACAGTTGGCAAGCAACTGATTGACGCTGAGTACCTGCAGGTTGTTCGCAGTATCGTGGGAAGACTGGGTGCTTCTGTTAAGGCATTTACTTTGGAGAGCATTGCGGCAAAAATTGTAAAACGTTATCCAAAAACCTTTGAGGATCGCTCAAACGGAGAGACTTTTACTAAAGGATATAGCAAGTTGTATAATTCTCTTAAAACGCGAGCAAGTAATATTCGTCGAGCCAGTAGTAAAGCTTCGCTTGCTACGGATGCAGTCCACGCACGTGATAATTTACGTCGCCCAAGCTGGGCAAACTATGGTTGCCCAAATTGGCTTCCGGTTGTTGAAGCCGATGAAGCTCTTATAGAGAAAGAGAAATATTTCTTGCGAGTGGAATTCGACAAGACCGAAGAAAAGAGAAATATGCTCAAAATATGTCAAATTATGACGGAGATGTATCCTTCCATTCGTGAAAAGATGGCAAGCTCGGCGCAAGATGTTCTAAATGAATGGCCTTTTCTGAAAAATAAGATTGTACTCTTCCAGCACATGGAGACTCTCATGGGTTTGTAACAAATTTTTAAACCTTTAAATAAAAGTTGATGCTCTGACATGCGGTGCCGGATTAAGGTTGCTGTGGCCTGGTGCTAGGCCTTCTAAAAATCTCTTTTTTTGCAGAAAAAGAAGTGAGTCATTCTCCCATTTGTAACAAAGTAGCTGGTTTTAATAGAAATTGCCCGTTGTTTGTGAAAATTTTGGCCTTTTTTTATGCTTAAAAACTGTGGCCTGGGAGCCTAAGCCCCCAAAGCATCCCTTAAGTCTGGCACTGCTCACAGGAATACTGTTTGCACTATCAAAGCAACAACTGAGCTAGAGTTAGGTGAGCATTATAAAATGTCACTTGTGCTTAGGTTTGAGCTCGCGTTATTTCGGGTTCAAAAAAGCCCACTTCAGCTTAATACAATTTTGACTTTGGTTTGACACTTCGGTTTTGACTTGGTTTAAGTTTTCTGAATGAAAGAGGATGTTTGGGTCACATTCCATAGTCGCAAATCAGGGTAGGGGGATGTCTTTTGGAGTCCGAACTTGCTACAGTTCTTGTATTTCCTTAGTTTTTGTCACTTTTTAAGATTGTAAATGAAAAAATCCTAAAAATAAGAAATGTGGCATTTAACGAGTTTCTATCGATGCATCCTCCCCTTTTGATTTGTACACATGCCAATTTGTGCTAATTTAACAACCCTTTACAGACTTCAACGTTCATGATCGACTGAACAACTTTCTGACTAATAAAATTGAAAAATGTGTCAGTTACTTTACAAAGTTCTTTGCTAAGGATAACTTTAGGAAGATTTACTCGGAGTACCGTTCTCAGCGTAAAAAACTTGAAGATGAGGGATTCAATAATCGTTTCATGTCCTGTGATACCGTGGTCTTGATGATGGCGATAGCTGGAACCATGCACGAGGAATTCGTTCATCTCTGCTTAGCTATTGAGGTATTTAAACATAATTTGCTGAATAAATGTGTTTGCTTGAATAAATGTAGTGGTAGTGGGTAGTGGCGCTGCTTGGTACTTGGAATCAACTTGTGGTTGTTTTAAAGGATGAATAGCAGTAGCACTGTAGTTGCGGATTGGTGTGAGTATACTGTTAGAGTATGTCAAAACAGGACTCTATTTTTTTTGTTAAAGTAGGTTTTGTCAAAGTCAAGTTAAAATTTAAATATTAAAATGTTTTCTCAAAGTAATGTTAAAATCGGGTTTGTCTAAGTAAATCAATTAGAATATTAACTAGGCCAATCATTGAATTAGTTTTTGAGATGCGCGCCAGTGCAATGTGGAAAGCAAATTTTGAACAACAACGGATTTTCCACCATATTTCAATTGAATTAGATGCAGCGCATACTTGTAAAAATAAGTAAAGTCTGGTGACCGAAAAGCACTTTCGCTCAAACTTGGAAATAAATTTTGACTTTGAGTGCAAGTGAGTTTTTGCATCACACTTTAATTTTTTTTCAATAAATTTAATAATGATATCTACCAGTTCACATAGAATTTGTTGCGCGATCTATAGACATGCTTGTATTTAGTGTGTGATTTTTTGTGATATTTTGCACGCGATTTTTTGTACACTAAATCCAATTGCATCTTGGGAACGAGCTCCTAACTGTGCGCAAAAGTATGTACAATTAAAGGTGAAACACGGTAGAAAAAATATTGCTCCGAGTTACTTCTCAGATTGCGCGAGCACATATCGAAAAAACTAACAATTTGACTGGCATTAAACTTGGCCAAAAGCCAAGTTGTCAGTCATTTATTTTTACGCGAAATAACATATTGAACAATCGTGTAATACGTCTTTTCTAAAATTACATATTTTGTGAAAGCGTGAGGAGCCGTTTTGTTCTTTGTTGTCAATTTGATTATCAAACTACTTGCTGTGATTTTATCTAGTATCATGAGATAAACTGTCATATGCGAATTTGTCCACAGTGAAGCAAGTTTTTTCCCACAGTGAAGCAAGTTCTTTCCCACAGTGAAGTTTCTTGTCCACAGTGAAGCTTTTCTTTTTCAATAACTGTGTAACGTTTTGTATTTTTCTAGGAAACCGAGTCCGTCAATAATGTGATCGATAATCTTGAGCAGGGTCAAGCGCCGTTCATTATTGCTCGTGGTAAGTGACGAAACGAAATACGCAAGCATTTTTCAACAATGGGAATATTGCTCTTGCACACATAGTTTAAAATACTTGCACTTGTTTAATTCAAAAACCTATAGTTAAGTGATCGTATATTAAATGTATGATAGACATGTTTGATGGCACTTGAGTAAAATTTATGGTAGTTATTTTACGCACGTTCAATTCAAGCTCCAATGCTAGAATGACTTAGTCATTTTACAAATAATACACGGATGTAGTTTCAGGGATGTAGTTTAGTGGTAGTGGCAGACTGGGTATTTTAGCCGCATTAAAAAAAATTATAAGTTGTAAGAAGATCAAACGATATTTGGAGAATCGGAAATGAGCGCCACAGACAGCGGCGTCAAGATAACATTTAAAGTTTGCACTTTAGTAGTAAAATAGAAAAATATGGCAAAAGATCTGTGGCGTTTTCTTCCGCTTCTCGAAATATTTTTGGAACTTTTTACTACTAGAATTTTTCTTTTAAATCAAATTGAAATACCCAGTCCGCCACTGTTCAGTGGTGTACACCAGAGCCCATAGAATAAGAGCCAGTGAAGCTTGACGCCATCTTGGATTTTGTGTCTTCAGTTCTCTTTGAGGAAAGTCGCTTTCAAAAAAGCTCCCCCCACATCTTGAGCTTTTTTGAAAGCGACTTTCCTCAAAGAGAACTGAGGACACAAAATCCAAGATGGCGTCAACCTTCACTGGCTCTTATTCTATGGGCTCTGGTGTACACCATAAAACTGAATTCACTTTTGACTTGATGCATAATAATTAGCCATCCATTGCTCAATCAACTTGCTTGTTTTAGTAATTACTTTTAAGAGGGAACGTCCTGCAAGCTTGCTTATGTCGGCGCATTTCTTGTGGTCGGTGGACTTTCGCGTTTTTTTCGAGGGTTACGAATCAATAGAACATACACCGTCACGTCCGACATATTGTAGAATCAAGGAAAATTTAGTTTCATCACATTCGAGCTTTCGTTTGCACAAAAAAGGGCCATTTGTCCATCTATCAATGCAACATTGATAGATGGACAAATGACCCCTTTTTTGTGCAAACGAAAGCTCGAATGTGATGAAACTAAATTTTCCTTGATTCTACAACATGTCGGACGTGACGGTGTATGTTCTATTGATTCGTAACCCTCAAAAAAAATGCGAAAGTCCACCGACCACGAGAAATGCGCTGAGATAGGCAAGCATGCAGGACGTTCCCTCTTAAGTTTCACTGCCTTGTTTCTTGCGGATTACACGTATTGCTTTGCAGATTGTTTGGAAACTCGTCTGTGCAAACTGGCGATTAAAATTTGTAAGCATCATTCAACAAATGTCAAAGATTTAAGAAAATGTGTTTAAAAAATTCCTCTTTTTTTGTGCTCAAAGTGTCCTGAAATTCATTGTTTTACTTTGGTGAAAATCGTTAACATTATCAAATTTGTGTTCCAGGTCCAGTATTTGCCGCACAGTATTACGTGGTAATGGAAAAAAGTTTATTCTTCGAAACCAACAACTTCGTGGATGCACTATCAGGTGTCTTTGGACTACACTATGTGTTCAATGCCCACTATAATCCGAAAGTCCAGCTCACCATGGAAATAGTACAGCGGTGAGTTTTGTTTTTATGGACGATTGCGTTGCGCTGAGTTACGAATTAAAGGATAAACGTTAGTTTAGTTAGGCATTATTGCCGCCTAGGGGTAAGCAAAAAAAAGTGCAGATAGTGAAGTTTTGGCGCAACTAAATCAAATATGATATTTTTTAAGCTCGTTGTCTCAATCTACGTTTGAAGCGCTGATTCAGTTAGGTGCCGTTCAAGTATAGAGGGGAGACAGGCTTCAGAGCAAATCTATCGTTATGCGATCTTAGGGGGGGATGTCACCGTGGTAGAAAATGTTTAGCTCGAATTCCACAAACGATGCTCTTGTAGACTAGCACTATGTTTTGCAAAATTCTTTCTCTACATTTTGAAAATATGTTGATAGCATTTATAGGGGGGAGGGGACTCAAATCTATCGCTATGCTATCAGGCGGAAGAGAAGTACAATTTTATAAACAGTGTGTAAAGTATTAGACTTATTATTTGTTGATAAATCTTTGAAACGTATTTGCAAACCAGTTTCAATTTTCAGTCATCAATTTACACAACTACAAATGCAATTTCAAATGCACACCATTCATTGTGCTCTAACTATAGCTGTGAAGCGCTAACGAGCTAGTTAGGGCATGCCCTAAGCCAGGCGACTATAATTCTAGCGTGTTTTAGTAAAACAGGATAAGTACCTTCCGCGAATGCGAGTGAACAGGTTCTCGCCCCGAAAACCTTCTCTCATGATTTTTTTCGTGCTAAGCAAATCTGGAAAGCCGACGGTATTCCTGTCTCGTCATTCGAGCAGTCGAGTCGAATGAAATGTGTACTTATCCGCTTTTGCCTTGACACGCTACAATCAATGCATGCCCTAATTATAGACACCCAGCTGTTGATGATGCATGGAATTACATTAAAACATGTAATTATATTTTTAAAAATAACAGTATTTTTTTAAGCTCAAAACAAGGTTTATCCTAGGCATTTGACGAAACATAGTTTTCAGATGTCATATGTGATCCCTTGCAAGTTTGTATAAAATAATCTAAAATGGCGATTTTTTAACATCTCAGAGTGGGGTGGGCAATCGCCCCCTTGCCCACCCCCTGTATCCGCGACTAATCAACATGATCAATGTTGTTAAATATGTACCTACTTGAAATGCAAATTTGCATTTGAATAAAACGTACTTGTCCTTAACTGAAAGGGATCTAGACATGCGATTTACTGCAAACAAAAATTAGTGAAGTTTAGCATGAAATCAAGCTTTTTTCAGTCTAAATGTCAAACATATCTCATGATAAACATTTTTTGTCTTCGCACACCCCCAGCAGGATTTTGCTCCAAATCACCACTGCATGTTAACGACGATGTGAATAATATATCATAATTCTTTCAGATTCATGATGCAGGTGAATCCAAGCCGAGGACATAAGAGAATGAAAGCTCACCAAAATGGAACGGTCCCAAGCAAAATAGTGCGCTTCATAACGGCAATTGATGCGTTTTTGGAAGTGTAAATAAATTAAATAAACATGTGTTAAATATTTAAAATAATGTGTTTTATTATTTCATTGAGCTGTATAATTTTTTCCGCAGTGTGGGGTGTAAAACTACATGGCTGACTGCTGGGTTACTTTAGTAAGGTATCTGAATTCTTCAACTCCATGGCATATAAAACTACATCACTGACTACTGGATTATTTTAGTAAGGTACATAAATTTTCAACTTCGTTATATATAAAACTACATGACTGACTGCTGGATTATTTTACTAAGGTACATGATTATTCTTACTCCGAGGTATGTAAGACTACATGACTGACTACCGAGTTATTTGAGTAAGAGACACGGATTTTTTTACTTGGTGACGTGTGAAAGTACGTTACTGACTGGTGGATTATTTTATCATGGCACATGGATTTCTTTACTCCGTGGTTTGTAAAACTGCATGACTGACTACTGGATTATTTTAGTAAGATATATAGTTTTTTAACTTCGTCATATATAAAACGACAGGACTGACTGCTGGGTGGTTTTAGTGAAGCACATGATTATTTCGAATCCGTAGTGTGTCCAACCACATGACTGACTACCGAGTTATTTTAGTAAGGCGCACGGATTCTTTTACTTGGTGGCGTGTAAGACTACGCAAATGACAGCTGGGTTATTTTAGTAAAGCACGTGGATTTTTTTTACTCCGTGGTATGTAAAACTACATGACTATCTATTGAGTTATTCTAGTGAGGTACATAATTTTTTTACATCGATGTTTGTAAAAGTACATGACTGACTACTGGGTTCTTTTAGTCAGTTACATAACTTTTTTACTTGGTGGCGTGTGAAGCTACATGACTGACTGCTGTGTTGTTTCAGTACGGTAATTACTTTTTTTAATCCGTGGTATGTAAAATTACATGACTGACTGGGTGATTTGAGTTAGGTACATAATATTTTTACTTGGTGTCGTGTAAAACTACATGACTGACTGCTGTGTTGTTTTAGTAAGGTAATTAATTCTTTTACTCCGTGCTATGTAAAACTACATGACTGACTACTGGGTGATTTTGGTACATAATTTTTTTACTTGGTGGCGTGTAAAAGTACATGTCTGACTGCTGTGTTCTTTTAGTAAGGTAATTAATTTTTTCACTTCGTGGTATGTAAAACTACATGACCGACTACTGGGTGATTTTAGTGGGGTACATAATTTTTTTACTTGGTGGCTTGTAAAACTACATGACTGACTGCTGTGTAGTTTTAGTAAGGTTATTCATTCTTTTACTCCGTGGTATGTAAAACTACATAACTGACTACAGGGTGATTTTAGTCAGGTACATAATTTTTTCACTTGGTGGCGCGTAAAACTACATGACTGACTGCTGTGTTGTTTTGGTGAGGAGATTAATTCTTTTACTCCGTGGTATATAAAACTACATGACTGACTACAGGGTTATTTTAGTCGGGTACATAATTTTTTTACTTGGTGGCGTAAAAAACTACGTGACTTACTGCTGTGTAGTTTTACTAAGGTAATTAATTCTTTTACTCCGTGGTATGTAAAACTACATGACTGACTACTGGATTATGTTAGATAGGTACATAACTTTTTTACTTGGTTGCGTGTAAAACTACATGACTGACTGCTGTGTTGTTTTAGTAAGGTTATTAATTCTTTTACTCCGTGGTATGTAAAACTACATGACTGACTACTGGATCATTTTAGTCCGGTAAATAATTTTTTTACTTGGTGGCGTGTAAACCTACATGACTGACTGGTAAGTTGTTTTAGTAAGGTTATTAATTCTTTGACTCCGTGGTATGTAAAACTACATGACTGACTACTGGATTATTTTAGTCAGGTAAATAATTTTTTCATACTTGGTTGCGGATAAAACTACATTACTGACTGCGTCGTCAATTAATATAACTTGTGTATTGTTTTGCATTTTGGACACCCTTATTGATTTACTAAGGCCCTTGGCAACCCAGTTGCCCAGGGTATCTAGTAAATATACTAACGATATTTTTAACAGTGATACTATAGCTTAGGGAGCTTAGGTTTTTGTAAAACCACTTGAATTTTCATTCGTTTGATAGTGCTTAATAATCCAAAAAAAAGTTATTCTCTATTATTATTTCTCGTTCATACATAAACCACACTATACTGAATAAGATATCTGAATATATTGATAATCTTTATGAGTCTTTTTGATACAT
The DNA here is from genome assembly GCA_034693825.1 of Zercon vagabundus. Classification (NCBI taxonomy): domain Eukaryota; kingdom Metazoa; phylum Arthropoda; class Arachnida; order Mesostigmata; family Zerconidae; genus Zercon; species Zercon vagabundus. The sequence goes on from JAQIWB010000003.1 coordinate 20,197, forward strand.
ATAGTATTCTTTAGTCTTCTATAATCTCCTTTATTAGTAAGCTCCATTATTAATAATCAGAGTTCCTACGAATGCTCAAAATAGCTTCGATGGTCTTTGGAGGAAAATTCAAGGTCACGATGTTCAAAACCATTGAAAAATTTGTGAAAACTTGGGCATTCTGACAATCATAACGCAATCAATGAACGCATTTTAAATCCAATCGTTCACAGTAGGAAGCTAAATGCCGGTCGTTTGCGCACGAAATGTGAACTCGTTTACTCATATACGAGTATTTTAATTGATTAAGTGGCTTCTTCTCCAAGAATTCTTTCAGAAGCAGCCTTTTTATCACTTTTGATCTTTTGATGAAGACAAATTATGCTTGCAACAAGACTAATTACAAAATTCAATGTTTCCAAGTCTGGGGAACCATTTCCAAGGGCTTGTTCATATGCTGAAGGCCACTATACAAATTTGAGGGTTTCAAAACCTACGAACCTTCTATGAAGATTGAAGAAGCTTGATTCGGATAAATAGCTTCATGATTATGATGTAAACAGTTTAACGACGACGTGGGTTTAAAGGATCTTCGGGACAAAGTCGCGTAAAATTTTACGACACCCTATTATATTGACCATGTTTCTGTTGTTGTTTACATTCGCCGGAAGCCACAATGTTGGATTTTTGGTGGGCATTGAAATAACACAGATTGAAGTAAAAATGTTCTATATTTCGAAAACGTGATTCTGTTTCTTTTCTGTCCGAAAATCGTCTGCAAAACCCGGTGAATAGTACTCGCACAGCCGCACAGCCAGCCCAAAGACGCCGCTATTTTGTCCAGAAGACATTTTAAGAATTTAACCAAGAAATGAAACGCGCGCAGTTTCAAATTTGCGTAAAATATTTCGAACAAATAAGCTGCTTCATATTTGCGAAGAATAATTCAATATGAATTTTTATTTATCTCAAACAGACCTCGACATGGTAAACATAATTTCAATGGAATATGTTTGCTACGTGTCCCGAGGCACATTTCGCGGAATGATAAGGTTCATTTTAAATAATATATTAAGCAAAAGAAAAAAAGAGAGATTTTATTCAAGCATGCTATACAGTTACACCTCAAAACTCAAAACTCACAAGCGAACCTATCTTGAGATGCGTTACGAATTCATCCAAACAAGGACTAATTTGTGAGTGGCGTATAATAATGATTTTCAAAAATTGGAGGCGCAGCGCCTGGATAATTTCAGAGTTCGGATCTTTACTCTGTTTGAGTACGCCTGCTGCTAACTTCATTAGAATATTACTCACGTAAAAATGAACGCTTCCCGAAGAATACGAAGCGATGTTTGGTAGACTGATGGAATAAGCAAAATAAGGAGATTTAGGAAAAAAAGAGATGGAGAAAAAGGAAAAAGGAGAGCCAAGATTAGGAGACACTCCTCATATTAGGAGACTTCTGACTTTGTTCCTGCTGACTGTAGTACACCGTAATTGAAACGACATCCAACCTAGTGGCGGATCTAGCGGGAAAGCAAGGGGGGCGATTGGCCCCCTCCCCCACTCGGACATTTTTCAGACATTTTTTGCCCTTTTTTGAACAGTTTTTTAGCAACTCTCGCTTACATATCACGTCTGAAAACTGCATTTGTCCAGATACCCAGTATCAACGGTGCTTGAATTTCTACCGAAAATTTCGTTTAAAAAATTTGCTTTTTTGCAATGAAATTTTTGGTAACCCCACCCCCTTCTAGCGCAGGATCCGACCCCGTGGTTTTTGGTATTTTTCTCACCTGAGTGGTCGGAAGTGGTCGGACGCGGTCGGAAGTGGTCGCAAGTAGTCGCAAGTATTTTTTTTGTTTGAAAACAGGTGGTCGTAAGTGGTCGTGAGTGTTTTTTTTTGCTCAAAAACAGGTGGTTGAAGGTGGAAAAAAATGAGTGGTCGCTTGTGGGTTTGATTTATAGTGTGGCGTTACATAAAACTATGCTTTGTATAAGAGGGTTATGGCACTAATGCATTCAGTATGGGTCCTCAGCTGGTAAGATGCGCGCTCTCTCCAACTTA
>JAQIWB010000004.1:0-21887 GCA_034693825.1 Zercon vagabundus
GTCAGATGGTTGCTACATAACATATGTTTGACGTTTGGACGCAGATGACAAGCATGAGTGGACGTTGGGATGTATGACCCCTGGTAGCACAAAATGTTGCTGCAATATTGCCACAATGTTGCCGGGCAACATACTTTTTGTTGCAGCAATATTGCAGCTCAATGTTGCAGCAATGCGAAAATGGCAGAAAAATAAATATTGCAGAAATATTGCAAATAAATATTGTGACAACATATCCATCCAACATTGCCACAACATTAGGCCACAACATGGCAGCAACAATAAATTGCAATATTGCACCAATTCCAAAATGTCACCAAAATGAGAACTGTGTCAATATTACATTGCAATGTTTCTACAATATGGCACCCTATATGCTATTGCCACAATCTTCGAACTATTACGACATTCGATTGTTGTCGCTAGACCAATCTGATCACAAAGTCAGAACCTGAACAACAAAACATCCAAAAAAACACCCTAATCAACAAATTAAATCAGCATAAATAAACTTTCATTCTACAGCAGTGACATAAAGTGAATTCAAATTGTGTCCAGTCACACCAGGAGTTGAAGTTTTAGACAACTTTATAATAACACACGCACATTCACAAAACTTTCACTGACTGATCTAACAAGAGTCACTGCATTGTAAAATGAAAGCTAATTTTTGCTAGTGCGCAATTCAACAAACGAGATTTAGTATTTTGAAGCACATCGCTGTGCCTCTGAGTTTATTTTTAATAACATTTGTCATCACACATAGCATGGATGATATGGATGATATACATCATCATAATATACAATAAACATAATGACATGAAAAAATGATGATGGTATAATGAAAAGATTCTCAAAGCTCATACAGATCAGTCTCTGCATCACTGTGGACCTCCGCTTCAGCTTCCGCTTCAGACTCACTCACACCTGCCTGGCCGCCTCCCTTCTTATTCTTTGACTTGCGCTTAGTTCCATCGGGATTCAATCGTGTTCCACACTGAGACAGAAACTTTCCCAGCTTGTCATTCGCTTCTTCCTGATTATACTTATTGGCACCCAGCCTTTTTCTGAGAGCATCTGAAAGACAGCAAAAGTAAATATGGTTTTCCACTGTGTTATAAATGCCTAGATTTCGTACATACTCATATATTTGTGGCGCTGAGAACTCCCCAATTGGGGGGTGAACTCACAATTTCCATAAATACGGAAAGTCTGGAAGTTTCGACATTCACACTAATTAGTTTCATTATAAAAATTTGATACAGGCTGCACGATATATGAAGATGTTGATTCAAAAATTTGTTAACTCAAAAATGAACTTTATTATGAAATACCTAACTTTGTTTTGCTTTTCAAATGAAACTTGGAGATCTGAAATTAATGGAACCTTGCCAACCGATTGAATTTGAGTTACCCACGATATACAAAGGAAAAAATCTGAAACTTCAGGTGTCCTAGTACTTACTCGTACTCATTCGCTGAAATAGTAGTTATTTCATAAAGTTCACTTTTGAGTTAACCAATATCATACAACATAAAAGAACACAAATATGAACAAACGAAAATGAATGCGTACTTTTTTAAACATGTAACACAAAGAACCTGATATTGTTCTCAAGTAGCACGTGACGTCACAACCTGATGCATGTGTCGTCGCTGTGACGTCACGTTCTACTGGGACATAATTTTAATTTTATGAGCTTTGCAACACTAGGTTGGCCCCTGTTACAGGGGCCAACCTATGAAATCCATGGATTCCATGGGTCTGCAGGATACACAAGCTGTTACACCCATAGCTGCTACTTTTCAGACGCCCCATAGTACAAGCAGCTTCAAGTTTTTCACCTTTTTTTTTTAATTGACATACAAGAACTTGGTTTTTAGATGAATGAGCGTTCCTACATCACACGAGAAATAAGTAGATGGAATTACACAAACGCGACATTTTCTATCCCAAACTATCGTGCAAAAGTTACTCCGTAGTTGAGACAAGTTCGCACAAAAATAGGGGACGACATTGCAAAACATGACACTTCGCACAAAGAAACAAATCATAATATAACAGACACACGAAAGGTTCACATACTTTTCACGAGTTGAACTGGCAAAAAACCTTTTGAGCAATTGAATATTAGCAAAAAACTCTTTTAATCAATAGATCAAAAAGGTAGCTTTTGCGCGAATGATTATGATTCCAAGCACATAAATTTTTTAAATTGAAAATTTGCGTGAGCAAGTCCAGCTTGTTCAGTAGACACAATCCCTTTCTTGAATAAAAAAACTACATTGAAATACATAGAAAATGAACTTAATATTACTTGCAAAATTATATAGTTGCAATGCAAAATCAGTGCTGTACTAATTAATTGCCTATAAAACTGCTCACCTTGCATAACTGTGTAGATCCTCAATTCAATAAACGGCACTTTTCCCAATCTTCCCTTCAAGGTGAATCGAGTCAGGAATGTTCTTGAAAACACTTTGTCCATAATTATAGCTACTGCTTTCACAATAGAGGAACCACCAAGCTGACTGAGGAAAGTTACCTGGAATCAAAATACGGGCGATAATTCAGTATTCAGAAATTCAGAATATTCAGTATTTGTTTGTATTTGTTGTATTGTATTTGTTTATCCAGATTCAACAATCATTTTCTGAAAATATCAAGAATGAATATAATATTCAAGTTGGCCATAATTAAGATGAATAAAATGAAACCTGCAACGTCTACTTTAAATAACTCGATAACTTGAAATCTCGGGATTGCCACCCCTATAGTGAGTTTGCCACCCCAAGAGACTCTGATTTTTGCGCAAAACAAGCAGCTCAATTTTCCCGAAAATTGCTAAAAAATTGTTGATTTTTCAAATGAAATTACCGTAGCAACTCTTTTGGTGACTTCTGACAAAGAATTTTCCAAGTTTTGCAAGTCGACATCTGTTTCAATCGGGAAGTTGAAGACATCATCGGTAAGTGCAGCAACTGCTCCTGCCAATGGTGTGGCATTCAACTTTACTTCGACGTTTGCCATGTCCCGCTTGAAACCATTCACATTTTCAGTAAGTTTGTACAGTATATCTGAAAATACAAAACAGAATTTCTTGTAGAGAGTATGATACAAAGCCATAGGCGCTGGAAGACAGAGGGGTCAGGCCCCCCCCCCGTGAGCAGTTTTGCGGAGGGCTGCCCGCTCACGTGAAGCATGAGCTAGTTTTCAAACCTGTTGTAAAAACCGAGTCAGAAAGAAGACTTTGGGCACTAAAACCTCAAAAATCTTGCGCTAGCTTTGCTCGCTATACAGTTAATTTGCCTAGTTTTCCTATCAAGGAGCCCGAGAAATGAAGGCAAATTAAAGTTTTGTAAATAAAAACGTAAAATGTTTTGCTTGCTTCGCTCGCAGACTTTTTTAAGCAATGCATCGAATTGAGTAGGTCAGAACTAAGTCGGCGCCTATGTACAAAGCATTAGGGAACATACTTAAATTACATCAGCAAGTAAAGAAGGAAGCGCTGGACAACTATTCTGACCAAATACGACAAGGGGGTACAAGTGCGAAAATAGAAAAAAATCATCCGACATAATATAAGCATGTCATCGTTCATTATATAGCTTCATAATGAAATCTCATTCTGCTTCGATTTGGGCAAACAAGCCGCAAATAACAAAAACTTACTAGTATTTCGGTTGAGAGCCACTACTACTTCATTGATGCACTTCAGAACAACACCGAGATTAACTGCAGGCTCCTGAGGAGTAACCACCAATTCAGGAATCACGGGAACTGCTGGAATGACAGGACCCGCTGGAATGACAGGACCTGCTGCACTGACAGCTCCTGCTGCACTGACAGCTCCTGCAGGAACTGCTGGAGCCACAGGGGCCACAAAGCGCGTAGCTGCATTTTTCTGTTGCCAAGCTTTGGTTTTATCCATGATAGCAGAACGCTGCAAATAAAGTGCAACTATGGTTTCACTCAATTTAGAATTTAGCGTTCAGAACTTGTTTCTCAAAATCAGACTACGAAAATAACAACATGCGTTTGATTCACCAGTAGAAGCAGCATCTCAAAAGCAGAAGTACTAAAAATGTTTGAGCCACTAAACTTGACTCGAGTAAAGAGTAGTAACTATCGCCAAATAAATTATAAGATTCAGAAAAATGAAAATCGTAGAACCACAAAAATCCTAAGCAATAAATCCACTTTAAAAATTACATTACAGCGCAATCACACATGTATTTTGAACAAAACTATACAAGAATAGAAGTGGTCATATTCAAATCAAATCATAAAACTAACTAATAAACAACGGTATTCGGCAGGTTCGGTAGAACACGAAGCGGATACAGATAAGACACTTTCGTATCACAAAATGTGTGTTCTGATGTCAATAAGGCCTCAACACAACGATCTCTATCATATTTATCAACAATGGAGATCAACAATCATTTTCAAAAACAAATAAAAATTGAAAAATAAGTTTTGAAAAAGTTGGAAATAAGTTTTAGCATCTTGCAAAAGTTTAGGGCTTTTTTCGCTCTAATTATCAAAGTAAAATTAAGTAAATGAGTTAAAATTTAGTTTAAAAAAAAGTTGAAAATAAGTTTTAGCATCTTGCAAAAGACTTTTTTTGCTCTAATTGAAGGCCTTTTGGGGATTTTACACCTTGCTTCCGCACCTTTGATCCGCCCCTGGTTTGAGACCCAAATGTACTTACCGTTGAGGTGGGTTTCTGTTGTACTATTGAGACCTTGGGCATTGGAACAGGAGCGCCACTAGAATCCTTTTTGTTGCTGATACCGCTGTCGGCCTGTTTGCTCGATTTCACAAACTTTTTGCCGTTAGTTCGTCCAAAGCTGGCTTCAATTTGTATTTGATCAGTTCTGACTACAGTCGCATCTACATCAGAACTTTCGTCCTGACTAAAATCCTTATACATATCCTTGATTTCCTCGTAGACATCTGCAACATAAACCAAAACATCTGTAACAATCCAAGTTAGCCATCGTTGAACACAAAACATGGCTAACATACACTCACTAAATTTTTTGGACAACTGAATATTTTTGCTTTGTTCAAAAATGAGCCAAATAAAATGATAATTTGCATAAAATGTGACAAAACTCCACAAAATCATCAGAGCAGTTCAAGTATGTCTTACATAATACGCATTATAACGAATGTTTATTGTAGAAAAATACTTTCATTAGACACCGCCCCCTGGAAGTGTTGCTTTCACAACTATGCAAATAAACCTCATGTAGTCTTACCAGCAGAGCTCAAAATCCTCAAGCGCATGATCTCTGTCCAGCTTGGAGGAGGCGTTGGGGAATTTTTGAGAGTACCCGGTCTAGGATTCTGTGAGGCCCTGCTTGGAACTTTCGACAGATAAACATCTGGAGTTCTATCAGATTGCTCCAACCAGCAAAATGGAAGAATAAGCATATTGCCACTGCCATCTTGATACTGAACAACCACGAATTTTTTATGTTGAACCTCATCTTCAGGGGTACTGACACTGAAAAATGTTAGCAGCAGTTAAGTATATAACTACATAAAATTCTCAAGTTTATTATTTCAAATTTTACAACAACTAACTAAACTGAAAAGACTGTTAGAAGTGGAAACTTCAACTTCTAACATAACTCTAAATAAAGAAACCTTTAACACTTATTATTTGGTCGCTATGCGATTATCAAAAAAGGAGCGTGGCCCCCTTCCCGAGTAATCGCACATCTTCCAAAAAAGCAATGAAACCCTCTTATTTGGAATTCAAATAATGTTAGAAATTGAAGTTTGCATGTCTCTTCAGCTGATTTAATTGTGCAGAAAATCAAAAAATCAACATTAGAAGACGCGTCTTCTGGGAGGCCTGCCCAAGTACTTTTACCGGATGTGGCCCCCTCGTGGAGCATGAGCTAGTTTCTGAACCTATCACAGGAACAGAAGTAAAAATACAATTTAAAGCACTAAAACTTAGAAAAAAACTTGCACTCGCTTCGCTCGCTGGGGTGAATTCCCTCAATTTCCCTATCAAGAAGCTCAAAAAGTGAAGAGAAATTGAAGTTTCGCAAATAAAAACGCGGAATTTCTCACTGGCTGACATTTTTTCGCGTTTCCTCAAATTTTAATTCAAAATTTTTTATTTTGGGAAGATTTGGTTCCCAGTTGGCTAAGATGAACATTAAAATCATTTCGATAATTTCAAATTCTAATATGAATCTACGCTGCCGGTCAGCGATTAATTTCTTGATTATCAATATAAACATTTTCCATTTAATAAAAATATAATCATATAGATGATGCGGTTGTTATTATTTATGTATCGCAACTGGTTGGTCGCCGGAATACTCAAAGTTCGTCGCAAGAGCGCCAAATAAAGATAACAAAATCAGCAACGAGTCACAAGATGGCAATGACTCAAATCCGCTATTACACGCTGCAGCTGTTTGTCTACAATGCGAATTCCGCGCAGCAGTTAATACGTGTATTGGCATTTACTACAAAATTCGTTAAGGGCAGGCCTTACCTATCTTGCAACTGCATATTTAACGCTCCATTATGGAACGAACAGGGACATAGCCAGGGGGCAATGGGGGTAGCCCCCCATGGGCTCATCCTAGATTGCAAAACTTCGATTTAAAAAAACTTAAAATCGCATATAAAATTGAATATTCATATATAAAAAAACTTGAAAATCCCACATAAAAAAGAAAGCCCCCTCCTTGGAAAAAGTCCTGGCTACGTGCCTGGGAATGAAGTGATGATTTTTGCTTGAAATGGTACAATGCGTATTCCGGCGATCGCAAAATCTTATTTTTTTAACAATTTTTGGCGCAATATCGTGGTCTATAGCATAGGCGTTACACCAACTTCCTCACGTTTTTTAGAAAGTTAAAAAAATTATAGAAAATTTGACTTAAATATTCTGAAAAAAAATTTGATGAGGGTCACTTGAAAACAGAATTTTCAAATGAAAGTTTCTATATTTTTCTAACTTCTTAAAAAACGTGAAAAAGTCGGTGTTACGCATATGTCATATAGTAAAATGTAATCCCAACATACAAAAAGCTCTCACAAAATAAATCCTAACCTGCTGATGTTGCTGATGCGAGATTTTGGATTTATGATGAGTTTGAGAGTATAATATTTATGAACTTGCTGATGATATCGCCAACTAATTTTCACTATGCAGAAACGGATAGAATACATAAGTTCCACTATTTTCATCGTGCAGACACACCACTTTCACCGCCATCATTAAAGGGTATACATCGACAGTATCAGACATTGTATTCGAGCAAAAAATTCCAAGTTGAGAAGATGGCATTGGTCGTTCAAAATAATCTTCTAGATTCAAAAATGTGTGGCCATAAATCTTGTCTCCGTCAATATTTGTTACATGCACAAACGATATTTGTTCTTCAGACTCAATCTTCACAAACGAATTGACTCCACCAGGAATAATTCTAGAGTTGCTTTTCACACTAATGCTGTTACCAGCATAATTTTGATCCGTAACAATAAGTTCTATCTCTTCTATTCTTTTCACTAGTTGCTGGAGTGGCTTGTTGCCAGATGCACTTAGAATTCGACAAAGACTGCCCAGAAAGTTCTCATATCTGAAGGCAGAAAAGTATTCTAGAGTTTTCACAGAATCTCCAAAAACACATTGATCAGGTAGATGCTTCAATAAGTGAGTATTTAAGATGAGATTTTGGTTTCCATATATACTTGCATACTCACTAACAAAAAACTTCAGTAATTCCTTCGCGACACCCAAATTATTTGAAATTCTTCCATCATCATTTAATATTCTGATTGCAGCATGCAAACACAATAACAAATCAAATTCTCGTTCACTGATGAGACCTTTCAGAGCAAATGGAGCTGTATAATTTACAAGTTGACGAAACTCTGTGGCTTTATAGTACTCCAAGTCATTTAAAGACCTCGGTTGTCTTTGAAATTCATGTGGCAGTTTCAATTTTTCAAATCGTTGTGAGAATATGGTTCGATTTTCAGGGCTCAACTTTTTAACAATGTTGTGAATGTACTTACATGTCACATTAGAATAAACTTGGTGCATAGGGTCTATTTTGAAGAATTTCACCATATCTATTGGTAAATTTTCGAACATTGAGTTGCCTATATGATGCTCTGCATCTGAGCGATTCCGAAACGATTCATTTGTTCGTAGACGAGACTCCACGTTAGGCAAAAAAATACGTCGCCCAAGATATGTTACTCCATGTTGCTCGCAATCATCACATGATGCAAATCCAGTATGTCCCTTGGTTTTTTTCCAAAATTTCTTGGCGGGAAGGTCAGCAATACCTGCTTCAAGCTCAACTCTGAGTGCTCTCTCATTTCCTGGCCTGTTAAACTTCAAAGGATCTTCTGCATTAATCATCAGTACTTCTTCAATTATTGGTGCAAAATACTCAACTTCATCTGGCGGTTTTCCGGCACCATAATAAAGCGAGACAACAAAGGGACTATCAATAACTAGATCAGGACTGCGACAAAGAATCGGCCAGAAGTTCCTTGGTGATGATCTCCATGGATTCACTCCACCCAGGTAGCACAAAATATTTCTAAAATATTGCCAAAATGTTTTACTGATAGATTCTAAATATTTTAGAAATATTTTAAAAAATATTTTAGAAATATTAAAATGGTACGGTCAAAATGTTTTCACGATGTTTTTTAAAAATGTTTCTATTACATTTAACATAATATTTTAGCAATATTTTATGTGAAATGTTGAAAACATTACCAAAGCATTTTGAAAAAACATTCTTATACCATTTTAAATACGACTAATGCGACTAAATACGACTCGGTGAATTTCACCATGCCCCTCCACCTGTCCTCATCTCAGTCCTATTTGGCACAAAATTAGCCAAAATGAATAAACCTTTCAACTCAACACAAAACGCGCAAAATCACAGCCGAAAAAATTGGAGAAAATAATGATAATTAAAAATTCATTTTCAAAATAAAGCAAAATTTATTAAATTGAACCAAAAGTTCACCGACGCAGCTATGTATAATAGTGAATGAGTATAATATATTGCACAAGTTACACTCCAGATCATGGAAAGGCACATCAGTGAATCCAGTTACCCCAGCTGTCAAAATGACCCCTTGTTTTTGCCGCTGCCCACCGGGGCACAACAAAAACTGCACTTTTCCTGGGCATTTTGTCAGGTCATCTAGTCTGTTTTAAAGCGAGTGCTATCAGAGAATACAGCCCTAGCAAGCAGTTAGACGGTTCTGATATCACTCATTTGCTAAACAAAACCAAATCTTGTCAGATAATAGCTATGTCATTTTTATCTTGCAAGTTTCTCCAAACGTCTGGCTTAACAAATGGAACATTTCGAACACAAGAACTACGCAATTTGTGTCAAAATTTGGTTGAGCGTGAACATGTATTCTGACAAAAGTGATATCAGTATCATCTGAAAACTTGCTAGAGCTCTCGGCAGTAACAAGGAAAAACAACGCATCTGCGTAACTTAATTTTGAGCAGTCAGTGCTAATTTCTCTATTTAATGTTGACAGGCCTGCTCATTTCATGATCTCAAATAGAAAACTCCTCCTGTGGGTGTTAGAACTGTAAAGCGCGCAAGAGGATAGAAATTTCACATAGAAGTTGATCTCTGTTGCTCAAAATCGAGTTATGCAAAAACGTTGTTTTTGCTTCTCACGGCAGACCTGTAATGATCTGCACTTTGCTCAGTGAACCTAGAGATAGTGTGCGTGCAAACCAGTTTGACCAGGAAAGTGCTTTCAAGCATATATAGTACGTTAAACTGTGAATTATGATTAGGAGCACACAGATCCCCATGTCTCAACTTAATTTTTTTAGAAAATACACACGAAAAGTGCAGACTTTGCCGCATCACCTTTGCAACGACCAAAAAGCAGAGATCATTTCGACAGGCGGAGTAAGTATACCAAAATTCAAGAAAAAATGCGTGGTTAAATAATACATCCGACATCTAATAAAGGTTGCGCCCTAACATCGTCATATATTCCAGTGGCGTAAATCCCTTTTATTTGAATTCCACGTCAATTTTTTTAAATTAATTTTGGAACTAATTTTTCTGATTTTGACGACAAATAAACAAGGTGAAAAGATTGCTAGGAGTGCGAACTTCACTTTCTCCCCTTATCTGACTTTCAAGTACAAAACTTTTATCACTGTTTTGGCATATATGCGATTATTCAAGGAGGGGTCAGGACCCCACCCTGGATAATCACAAATCTGTCGAAAAAGTTATGAAAGCTGCTTCGTATTTGGAAGTCGGATAATGAGAGAAATTAAAGTTTGCTTCTAGCAATCTCTCCAGCGTGTTCAGCTGTCGTGAAAATCAAAAGACACAGTTTTAAAAATGTTCTGAAAAAAAAATAGCGCAAAATTATAATAAAATGGACTTACGCCAGTGATATATTCTACAAAACACAAGTCTGCTCTCCCATGAAACAAAATGTATTTCAAAAAATGGCACTCAGAAAACTACGAGTTCAAGAAACTATTGAGAGGTCCGCATCACTGCTGTCGGGTTCCGCAGTTTTCCCGGCAGATGCCTTGCTTTTGCCGGGAGTCTCCTTGCTTTGTGAGCCAGCATTACCCAAGTACTGTGTCAGGACAGAATTTGTAGCAGTCAAGTCAAATGGAATCTTCCGAGCTTCTGAGCGAACTTTCACCGCAACTGTAAAAGACAATTTGAACAATATCAGTTTAATGAGTACTCGATATTTTAAAGTGACACACACAAGAATGTTTTTACATTGGCGGGTCACACATGTGTCAAAGTCTGCCAAAATTTCAAAACTGCATGGGATAAGAAGTGCACGGTGCACAGCAACGATTCAACAATAACAGCACTCAGCACATCACCAAAATTAGCCGACGTTAAATTACATTTGAGACGTAAAAATTACGTTATAGATAAAAACAAGTTGAAAATGAAAAAAAAAATACGAAAGTCAACTCAAATAATTAGAAAAATTGTTTTTTTAAATATTACGTAAATGACATCAAATTAGGTGTAAATCATTCAATCCAGGTGACATGATCAAGCATGCCTTCTATAAAATATTAAACATTTGAATAAATGCGTCAGTCTCCTACTCTGACACTCTGAGCTCAATTTGATACTCTTGAGGCGTCTAAAAAGCAACGATGGTTCAGGAAGGAATTGAGATGCATCGACGCACTAAATATTCTTCGTGCAAGTTATTCAAGATTTAGAACACAAATTGACAGTTGAGCAAGTTTATAGCAAAAACTTCTGTTTCGTTTCATTGATTGATCCGTTCAACCGGAATTTTATTCCTTTTGTGGCAAATGTCCTTAAGAGTAGCCTGTTGGTGCAACAAGTGGTTTATGGGTTGGGCGTTGGAGCAAAACAAAATGTTTAGCTTAGACCAGTGCGCACCAAAACTGGACTATTCGTCTTGTTTATTCAACTGCAAATTATGGATTGAATCAAGTCCCAAAGAGATCTACAAAGGATTCTAGTACACATTTGTTATACAGCAACCCTATCACAAATTTGTTCAATAGTCATATTATGACGACATATGCTTAAGGTGCGGTTTCTACAAGCCACTCGACGAAAAAATGTTATCATTGCAGCAACAACAAAATAAAATTTCAACATTTAAGTAGTATTACTACACGAATTGTACATGTTGGATAAATATTCTTGCTGCAGTAGATAACTGATAAACGTGTGTTAATCGTTGGATTGAAATCCATAGAATTTAGATTGTACATGCGATCTGAGAGAAACTGAGCAAACTAAGTGGCACTTACATGTTATAACTTCATGCAGCCTCAAATCCTGGAACTTCTCTTTTCCCTTCTGTCCAAGAAGACTATACTTTGCGAGAAACTTTCTTACAAAAATTTTATCGCACACAGTGTAGACGATACGATTCGCACTATCTCCGCCTAGCAAGGCTAAATCTTGCACCTGAAAATAATATACATGATAAGTAACTCAAGCCTTGCCAGCGGCATCATTTTATTCAAAATATTGTATGTTTCATTTGCCTTTTTTCGCGGCACTCAGAAACCATACACAAAAAACCCCCATCATCAGATAGAGCATACTTGAAACCCCCATGAATCAAATTTCAGCCCAATCCGTGCAATAATACAGAGTCCCTTTCAGGAACAAAAAACGGGAAAATTAATTAAAAATTCCGATTACACACACGCACACACACACATATCTGCAGAATCAATAGACCATGTGATTGTTGTTATTTATGTATTGTGAGTGATTGGCAGCCGGAATACCCGAAATTAGTCGTTAGCGCGCCAAGCAAAGATCACAAATTCACCAGAGTCACACGATGGCAGTGACTCACATTTGCTATTTCACACTGCAGATGTTTGTTTATAATGCAAATTCCGCGCAATAGTTAGTACGTGCGTTGGAATTTACTACAAAATTCGTTAATGTCAGCCCTTACCTATCTCGCAGCTCTATATTTAACGCTTCATTAAAGAATGAAGTGATGATTTTTGCTTCAAATGATTACAACGACGTACCGGCGATCACAAAATCGTAAAATTTATACGAATTTTTGGCGCGATATCATGGTCCATAGCATCGGTTTTCTAATGCTAAAAACTGGCTGGGGCCACACAAAACTGTGATGCGGAGCTAAATGAATTAAATAATAAGATACTTAGATTAGATAGACAATTTGGAAATAATTTCATGGCGCTCTCAAATCAAACCGAGTGAATGCCAGAGCGAGAGATGCTAATTTGAATGTGTGTAAGATTCGTGTAAATAAGCAGAAGACTTACAAAAAGTTTTCTCAGTGCTTTGTCTTTTAGAGCCCTCTCAACCTTTGTAAGCTTTTCAGCGGAATCGATTGGCAGTTCTTCATAAACTTCCTCTAGAGCTGTACTCTGCAAGGGCTGAGTTGCAGTTCCACAATTCTTTGTGATGTCCTGCACACTGGTTGACAAACTGTGGACCTTACTGAAGATTTGCTTTTGCCAAATGATAATATCGTTCTGCTTACTTTGAATATCTTTTACTATATCCAAAAGCATATTACCTGAAAGCGTAATTTTGTTACATTCAAAGATTACACATCAAATTGTGTGCACTGAGTGCACCATATTTGTGAAATGACTTTATTTATTTTGATGTCGAGATTGACACTAGCTCACGTAGCACACTTCAACTAGCCAGTACTGGCCCAGCACTGGCTAGCCGAAGTTTGCTACACTGACACGTGCATACAAAGTACAGGTTTTATGTTGAAAAACACATTTTTCAATAGAAGTAGCCAGGTGCGTGTACAGAAAGTCCCATGAGAAACCATAGCCAGTATTCATAGGCGCCGCTTTATTTCTGACGTAGGGGGCCAATTGTTTCCAAAACTAATTTTTTTTAAATTTAATTTGATGCAATGCTAAAGTTGATGCAATGCGAGCGAGTGAGTAGAAGATCCTACGTTTTTATTTACAAAACTTTAATTTATGTTCACTTTTCGGGCTCTTTGATCAGAAAATAGAAAGAATTCACGATAGCGAGTGAAGGAAGCGTTAAATTTTTGATGTTTTTGGTGCTCCAAATCTTCTTTTCAGTTCTGTTTTAAAAATAGCTTTGAAAACTAGCTCGCGCTTCACTTAGGGGTCGCCCCTCGCAAAACTGCTCGTGTAGGGGCGGGTCCCCTCGGCCCCTCCGCCTTTCGGTGCATATGGCAGTATGAAATATGACTTACCATCAGCTCCACCTTGGGCGCCTGCTCCAGTAGATCCAGTAGTTCTCAACTGTGTACAAGCCTTTTCCTTGAAATCAAATGCCCGCATTTTATCCAGAATCTCATTGCGTTGAAGAGCACTAACTGCAAGTAGACATCAGATATCAATACATTAACACTCAATGCAAAAGTTGAAAAGAACGATGTTTACAGCCATATTCATGTCAAATCAATAATAATAGCCAAAAAATTGAGTTTTCAAAACTTTCTGCTACGTGTTCACAAAGTTATATCGGCATCGATGTCGACAAAACAGCGATTGATACATCCGGCAGATATTGGGACATTACCAGGATATAAGACCTGTTACAGAAACGTAGCCAAGAGAAAGGGCATGGCATGGGGGCATGCCCCCCTATGATCAAGAAAAATGGTCAAAATGCTGAACAAAAGGTCAACCATTTCGATAAATTTGGTCTTTCCGAGTTTTCTTAAACAAAAATGCGTTTTGCCCCCTCCTCAAAAAAATTCTGGCTACGTGCCTTACCTGTTATGAAGTCAAATTTAGTTAGTTAAGTGGCAGCTAGTAACTTTGTGTTTGCAGCTAGCAAAAACATCACAGCTATTAACGCAATCTAATTTCAAAATATAAAAAACTGAATATCATACCATTGTCAATGGGCTGGCTGCAAGAGGATTGCGACTTCCGGGCATCATTATTGTTCACAATGGTGAATTGTGGGGGCGGCTCATGAGTTGTGTTCTGGGTGTCGTCTTCCTCAGAAGACGATCGGATACGAGGTTTTTGAAACTTTTGGTTTTTCCTATTACCTTTCCTACTACCAGTCGTAGATGACAACTTGGGCAACTCATACTGATAAATATCCTCCTCGGACCCCTCTGATTGCGAATATGTAGCTAAGAGACCCTGCGTAGTCCCAGCATCATCTGTGAAATATAATTTTTCATTTTGTGGCACGGTCACTAAGCAATTAGGGTTGCTATAAGGGTAATTTTCAAACTACTTTACAAACGCAGTCGTTAAATTTTGGAATTGATTCAATTAGCTCAAATAGCAACAGTAATAATTATGTAAGAATTTATGCGAGTAAACCCCAGTCACGAAAAGTCACAACCCCCACAGCAACTCTAGACTAAGCAAAATGAATATTCGCCCAAACACTTTCAAAGCTGGAGATCCAATCTTACAGTAAACATATCGCCAGATAAAGTATGGTCAAACTGATAAGCACAAAATGCTTTGCTCAATGCAAAATAGATCTTTCTGCAAGCAAGTGAAAATGCGAAGAAGCAGGCAAGGGGCTCTGCAAAAATAACGTTAGGTGTTTTTCCTGCTTTTTAGACCACCACCCCCTTATATTAGGGTTGGTTAGGTTTTAGCTGCCCCCCTAACTAACGTTAGGTTAGCTTCGAAAAAATCAAAATTCGAAAAAACGAATGAAAAGTCTATTAAAAAGTGTCAATAAACAACACCATTCACTGATTTTCATGATCAAAGATGCTGCATGCCTCACTGAACGAGTCTGAAAATATGAATTTGACTGATATGTTGCGCGAAAACCAAATTTTGGAAGAAAAAAAGTTACCTAACGGTAGTTTTGGATTAACGCCCCTTCCGATAGGTTTCGACTGACCCCGCCCACCCCCTAAACACCTAACGGTATTTTTGCACAGCACCCAGGACCGGTCTCGACGGGAGGGCAAGGGGGGCTACTGCCCCTCCAGCCAAAAAGTTTTGGTTTAAAAAGAGCGCCAAAATGGAAGAAAAACAGCGCCGGGTGCAACACAATTTTGAGTTAAGCTAAGCATCACCTTTGAGCTTTTCAGTTATTACTGATATTAATTAAAAGATAATGATAAAAGTTATAGAAAAATATACCAATCAAACGAAATTCTATTTTCAATATGACATTTGTACTATTTCTAAGGGGCGCCAAATTCATAAGGGCGCCAAACTTTGAGTTGTCCTTTGAGGCCATCGACCTCGAGACCGGCCCTGACAGCGCCCAAGTAAAAATGAAGTCAACAGAGATTCAGATGTTGATATTTTGGAGTATGAGAGCTGAGAGCAGATACATTTTGAAATTAATTAGTTACCAGAACTTGCAAGTACTTTCACTTCATAAACGGTTTGCCACTTGGGTGGCAATGTATGCATGTTTTGAATGCTCAACGCATTTGGATACTTCGATGTTTTCGCAGGGAAAGTTGCGAAATAAGTTTCTGGGTTCTCATCATTTGGGGTTAACCAGGCGCTACGATACAATGCAATTGAATTGTCCACTGTGAAAAACTGAACGACAACATAAATTTTAAGGGCCTTATCATCATCGTCAGGTAACTGAGACATAGCTGAAACAAAAAGTATTATGTAATATATCATACAAAATCATACCCTCATTCAAAATTAAGTTTATAGCCCTTGCGGTGAAAGCCTGCATGTTATGCTTGATGTAGTAATGGCAAAAAGACATAGTAACCAATAGATGCTACATAGAGCCCAACAATTTTCTCCATATTTTGAACTTCAAAGCGTTGTTTATCAGATGATTTCTCAGCAGCTTTAAATATTCCCAGCTGAGAAGACGGTACTGGCCAACTATAAAAGTTTTCACAATCCGTAAAGCGATGACCACTCACGATTGCCCCAACAATTTCAGAAACCTCAATAATAACATCAACATGAGTTTTAGATCTCATATACGAGTTTGGTCCGCCTCCTGGCTTGACAGTTTGCCTTCCAATACCCAGAACGAGCGGCAAGCCAATACTCTCGATTTCACCAATGCGTTTTAACAATTGCTCAAGCAATTTGTGACCCGAATGCAGCATTCGCCCCAGCTTACCAAGATAGCTTTCATATCGAAATGCAGAAAAATATTCCAATGTTTGAATGCCATTAGCAAATAAGCATTCACTCGCTAAATGTTTTAACATATGGACATTTAGCACCAAATGCTTTTTTCCAAAAACCAATTTTACTTGTTCAATGAAATAGTTCAACAACTGGTCCGCTGTATCAAGATTTTCTTCTATTAAGGATTCATCGTTTAGCAGTCTAATAGCCACATGAAGCGTCAAAAGTAGCTTGTACTCTTCCGGACTGATAATATCTTTAAATATGTAAATGCCAGTGTACAGCAATGATGATCGATATTCCGAAGCTTTATAAAAATTGAGGTCAGAAAAGCTCCTTGGCTGACGCTGAAACTCGGATGCGATCTTCAACTCAGTCAATCGAGAATTCAATAAGATCTTCGCATTTTCTGACATGCTTGTCATAAACAAATGGTACACGCGCTTAGCTACTCCTAAATAAACGTTATGCATGGGATCCACCTTAAATGCCTTTACCATATCCAGGCCTTCAAGGGCCTCTAAGCTCGAAGTGCCAATGTGATGCTCTGGATGATCTCTGTTTCTAAAGGACTCATCACTTCTCAGACTCAGTTACACAATTCGGCAGAAACACGACTCTGTGTTCCGTTCGCACTCCATGCTGGTCACAGTTGTCACATGACTCATAACCGCTGTGACCTTTAGTCTGCTTCAGCCATTTACGAGCCGGTAAGTCCGCTATGAAACACTCAAGCTCAATTTCGACAACTTTTTCTACACCATTGCAAATTATTTTAAGTGGATTTTTTTGTTTTATTTCCACATACTCCTCGATTAGAGGTAAAATATACTCCTGCTGACATGGGGGTTTCCCGATGCCCGCAAAGAGTGCGACAGTAAAGGGGGTGTCATCTACCAAGTCCGGAGATCGACACAAGATTGGCCACATATTCACTCGAGAAGATCTAAAAGGATTAGCCCCATCGATATTAAAATGTAAGTTAACAGTAGAAGCATCAGGATTTTTCAAACCACTAAGAAGTCTTCGCTCTAACATTTTTCTTAAACCGATGTACGCGTAGTGGCCATTCGAAGTGCTGACATTTCTTGGCGTTTTTAACACTGTGCGTGGATCCCTGGGTACATCAATACCTAAGTCACGCAATAAAAGTAATACATCTCGAATAGTTTCCTGCGACAAGTTTCTTCTAATTTTCATGATGCGAAGCCTCTGAATAGCAAGCTCGCGAGGAGTACAGGGTTCCCCCTCCTCATCAACCGAATCCTCTTCAAGTGGCATTAAACACATTTTGACAAAATCGTTCACTTGATCTGCCGGTATATCACTATACACATCGCTCAGATTTTCAAAAAAAGAACCATCATCAAACGAAATCGCATCGCTCGACTGACTTATATCGAACTCCTCAAACTCATTATTCTCAAGTATTGGGGTTGTAACTCCTGCCGATGAGTCAGAATTATGATCTACCAACATCGGCTGTAGAATTAAGTTTTGCTCCGCTGGTATCGCACTGTCAAAAGGCTGAATAACCATTGGAACTTGATTTGAGTCATCTGAAGACATTAAATTTGTAAACCCTTCGTCAAATTGAGCACCTTCCCGAACTCGGTTAAAGAAGCGATCTACATCACGCCTTTGGCGTCGACGGGAATTATGGCAATCCGAGTTCATCTGAGAAAAAATATGAAAAAACATAGTCACAACCAAACCCAAACTAAAGTAGTGTTGATAGCATGTTAATTAGGGTTGGCACGAAGTCGGTAAAACTCAGAAGTCCGGGTTATACCAGCTTTGACAGGAAATTTGAACCGCAAATCTAAAAATAACTCAAAACCCAAGAATCAAATTACATCTATTAGAATCTATTAAATTATTGAATTTTGGTTGTTCCTTAAATTTAATTCAGTTCTTTACATTTAAAAAATTTATCAAATGATTCATTCAAGTAAATCAATCATATTGAATCCATTCACAAAATAAAATAAAATTAATCGATCAAATGTTGTAATGTAATCAATGGGTCGAGTATGCGATTTTTATGTTAGTTTAGCTTTTAATCAAATAAGGGGAGTCAAAAATAGGATTTTCAAGTTACGGATAACAACTACTTTTTACATTACGCATAAGGAAGCATTCACATATTACGTCATCACTTCAGGGGTAGGGGGCATTTGCCGAATGATTACCAAATGATGACAAGGGGTGGAAGGGGATATGCAAATGATGACGTAGTATTTTTAGCATATGAATTTGTTGAATAAAGGTTTTCAAAATTATAGTTTTTTTGGGATTATTGGTGATGAAACTACACAAAAAGTTCAAAAAAGTACTTGAAATTGAATTGAAAATATAAATTGTGCACTTGTGATCATCTCTTACATCGAAAACTTGGAAAATAAATTATGCAAATATGACATCATCATTAGGGGGGTAGGGGGTAGTTTGGAAAATGATGACCAAATGATGATGAGTGGAGGGTGGGGGGTCTAGATTTCATGAAAATGTGATGACGTAATATGTGTATGTTCCCTAACTTACCGTAACTAATAAAGCTGACGTAAGTTACCGTAACTCGAATGCGGCCCCCGATCTGACATATTTTACCGCTACTATCGTAAGTAATGTAATAAAGACTAAGTAAAACATGTAAGTGAATCTTGTAACAGAAATTTTTATAGTTTTTCTAATAGTGGCTTGTTTTCTAAGAGTGTCACTTCTTATATAAATACAAATTTCTTGAAATCGCAAAGAACTCATTAAAAAATTTAGTCCAATTAAATTACTGAAAAATTGAAAAAAATTAAGAAAAAGAACTTTGGAAAAACCTTAAAAAACTTATTAAAAAGTTGAAAAGTTCAGAATAAACTCCACTTTTGAATTATCTCAAATGAATCAAAATGAATAGAATCTGATTATTTAAAGTACAAAAAAATAAAAATAAGTAGTTTAAGAGTACAAATATACGTCTTCAAGTACATAATAACAGAGATATATGGAAAAAAAACTGAAAACTACCATAAATTTATTTTTCCATCACAACTTCGAAACGAGAAGTCGTTGAACAAAAATGAATATAACCTTTTTTTGTTGAAAATTAGTTCATTTTCATATTTTGTTACCACACACCTTGCCCTCAAGAATATAATAACCGGGATACATTGAAAAAATGTGTAAATTTTTTTGAATTACTGCCAAGCCGGCTTCACCAGAGGGCGCAAAATTAGTATGTGCTTTCTCACAACACTTGGTGAACGGATTGAAATTAATTCCAGCTTAGTCGGAATTCAGAATTCCTCCCGCAAAAAATGCTCTGTCAACTGGATTAAAATTATTTGTCATATTTCTGTTATTGATTCGCGGTGGTTTCGCACTCTGAATGACTTGGAATCACGTTTACTATAATTTCTACATCTTTAGCGTTTAATCAAGCATATTTCACGCGTAACGTAAAAAAACATTTTTTACAAGTAGAAAGCCATCCCTGACAAGAAGAGAAGCTAAAAACTAAAATTCTTATCAGAATTTAGGTTTTTAGCTCCTGTTCTCGTCAGAATTTTTTCTGTCAATTTCAACTATTTCTGACTATTTCTTTCATTAAATTTCTTGGTGATAATGTTTTAAACACAGTGACTCTTCAAATTCTATTTTCGCGATTTCTTTAGAAACAGATATAATAGAAAATTTTATCACGCCAATGCACAATGTACAACAAAGCAACAACAAGTACAAACAATATGATGTATAATATATTATATAATATTCGTTTTACATTCAATGGTTTGCAAGTAGTTCAGTCATACGAGTAGTTCCCATATTTCAAAGAATTTAAAACTATGACCAATGATCTATCCATAGATATTAAGTCCTTCTCATATCCTTCAGAGATTAAATATCCTTGGAGTCAATCTTGATAAATTTCACGTCGACATACCCCAAGTCAAATCAGAAAGGGCATGCATTAATAACGTGACCCAGAATCCGTAGCAAAACACGCAAAAAAAATTCAAAGTTTTCACGGATCCTCAATTTCAGTTCGAAGATCTTTGGACTAAATTTTGACCAAAAATCATACACTAGCATCACCACTAGTCCTTTAAAGTAACCCGAGAAGTGTATACACACAAACACTAGTTCTCAATGAAAAAGTTGCATTAGTTAGTTTCGATCCAAGAAGCGTGCATAAATGAAAAAGTGTACTTATTGAAGACTCATTTTATACCAAAGGGAAATTGTACCTAGAGAATGAAGTTCAAGACTTTTTCTAAACTAATCAGCCCCAACAGAAAATATTAAAAAAACCTAGGGCTCTTATTCAGGTCTAAACTTGCTTTTTATTTTTGCTTTACATACGGCAAGAAAACTGCTATCTTTAACCAATATCAATTCAAAAAATTCGCCATTTAAAATGCGTGGGAAAGCCTGAGAATGCGCTGAACGTTCTCCTGGAGTATTTATCTGCACATTTGAATTCATATTCGTGGACACAAATTCGAAGTTTTGCACAAGACGTATAAGATTATAGCCGTCAAGTTATGGATTACAAGCAGCAAATGAATTGGGGTTCGAGCGTGACTCGGTCGGTGTGTTCATTATATTTGGGTGTTATAATCTCTGTGTATAAAGGCATTAGGCGAGAGCTTCACCCCTTGTTATTGATTTATTATTATCAAATCTTTTGTAAATAAAGTTCGAGACTAGAAAATGAATTAAAGACTCTACAACAGACAACAGTAATTCCAGACTTTTTGCCGACATTCTGGATCATGTTTCAAATTCAAGGTTTTACAGACTCTCCAGACTCGCTACGGACCCTGTTCGATTTGCCGTTATCTTTAATAAAATATATAGATCAGACTTACCTTTATTATCGCAGAATACCTCACAACACCACGAAAATCAACAACTTCGGTAAAATCGCGAAACCGCGCGAAACTAATATGGCTACGTCGGAGCCGCAACGAATGAACGCGCATGACGAGACTTTGGCGCCAAAGTTTAAATTAAACCTGAGGAAATTAAAATTAAGGAATGCTTTTTGACCTCGGAGCATAAAACAAGATATGGTTTATGTAATATATGAGCGTAATATATAACATGCAAATTATGTGCATCTAAATATATATACATTGAGTTTCACGGCTTGTAAGTTTGAAGTTTCGCGAAACGATCTTGATCGAGGTTTTATGAATTTCGAATGGTTTCCGAGTAAATGATATTGTATCTGTGTCTGGATAACCATTCAATATGAATGTGTGC
>JAQIWB010000005.1:0-20359 GCA_034693825.1 Zercon vagabundus
ATTTTTGATGTGCTCAAGCATTGCTTCCAAGAGACTCGCATCATTGGGTAATTTACATCTCGACATGAAGTCTGCCAGATTTGAGTCTGAGTGATGCTGGGAGGGCCCTCGATGCCTCTTATTTCCCCATTTGTCAATTTGGCCCTCCTATTTTGCTAAGTTTGCTGTTTGGCGCAACGCATACAGCCTTGTCTTCTTATTTTGCCTTGTTGCTCATTCGAAATCAAACCTAAATTTTTGTATTACTATTTTTGCATCTTTTGTATTTTTCTCGTGTGCTCACATGCCTTATCTAGAGGATACAGGAAAAATAAAGTTGGGTTTTGACATTGAGATTATTTTTTTGCAAGGTTGGCACATATAACGCGGAAGTACCCAACTATTAATTAAAATTGCAATAAATAAATAATATTCATAAATTAGGTATCATTGGGATCGGTGTCATCCATATAGACGGAACTGGATTAGAGTTCCGTCTAGACGGAACTCTAAACGGGGTCCGTCCATATAGACGGAACCGAATTAGGGTTCCGACTTGTCGTAACTCTAGACACTGCTTTTAGCAGAAACTATTATTGACCGAGAAAGCGAAGCGACCGAAGGTCACAGTTTTCACTTGGCTCGAATTTACATTGTGTGTTTGTTTGTTTGGCTGGCTGTTTGTTTGTTTCAAGATAACTGTCGAACGCTACTCTAGATCGGCGTCAAATTTGGCACACTTGTTGGTACGAGTGATGCGCAGATCAAGTTCTGAGATGAGTATGATCAGGTGGGCAGAGTAGGAGGTATCGATCGAAATCGTAGTTTTTCGCCTTCGTCGTCTTCTAAAGAGTCGGAATGTGCGTACTTGCTTCGTACGCCAAACACTTGCGATTTTTGTTGGCAAAAGATGATGAAAGTGAGAAGTATCGCGAGTGTGTAAACATGCCGCGGTTGAAATCGAAAAGTGCGAGTGATGGGAAACGTAGGAGATATTCTGAAAACGAAGAAAGTCGGAAATCTGGTGATATATGAATAAAAATGAATGAATATAAGAATAGACATTCAAGAAATAAATGGAATTCTTAGTGCAGCACTGTTCGTTAGTGCAGCACACTATTAGGATGATGTATGATGTCGCCTGCTATGAATTCTGGACATTTTAAATAATGTGGTATTATTGGAGATCGCTTCTTGGATACCGAAAATCGGTTTTTTAGTTGTACTTTACATATGTTTACATGGTTATTCCACGAAGTCCTAATAACCAACTTTATCAAATTAGAAAGAGGTGTAAATTTTTTAAGTTAGAAAAATAGTGGGCTGTAAGATTTTAGTTATTTTAGTCATATTTTAGAATTTGGTTATATTATTCCATAGTACCTGCTTACTTGTACTTACGAACATTTCGAAATAAGTACCTGTACTTCAGTATATTTTCTGAGCAGTATTTATACTTGTAGTTAAGGATTTTTTGCAGCGGTACGTGGTACTTATTTATTAATAAATATTTTGAAAATAATAAATATTCATTAAATAGCACATGTATCACGCAAATAAACTCCACGACTTCTCAGCTTCAATTTCGATATATATAGTGCAATTCGTAACAATTCTCATAAACTTTAAGATTTGTCACTGTTCAATCTCATATCAAATTATTAAATTCAAAACCACTTCCATACTGTTCAAAAAAAAGAGCCCCAAACACCAGTAAAAACAGGATTATCTACGTCAGCTGCGCCCAAACGATCAATACTGCGTACACCCAGAGAAAAAATGTTGCCTACTTTCATTCCTTTTTTTAGTTTTGTGTTCCATTTGTCCTTATATGTGTTTCCGACGCAGACAGAACCGACTGGAACACGTATGGAGTCAGATTGGCAGAGCGGTGGAACAGAGCCGTGTTCCACCCGTGTTCCCGAGGCACTACATTGGATTACACGCCGGAATATGTTTGGAATCAAGTATTCCGTCTTGCATAGACTAACGTTCCTTCTGCGGGCAACCAAAATAAGTGGAATGCATGAACGAATTCGGAATGAGACCGAAAGACGCGGATGTACATTGGAACACAATTTCATGACGTATATAATAGGCGAAAAATATTTTGCATATGCGTTTGTAATATATAAGTTCCTATTATAAATGCAACTGATGAATATTTAAGCTAATTTTCTATAATAAATGCACTTTTTTGTTTCAAGATTCCGCGCGCTTTCGCTGTGGACAGCAAAAATCAGTTTGTTTATTTTTATGCTCAGTTTCGTCATCAGTGCGCGAACCCATTGTGATTACTCATGATTCTTCGTTCGAATTTTGCTTGGAATTTGTTCACTTGGTGTTGGATGCTGTTTTTAAAGAACAATAAGGTAAGTTATATCATGTCAAAATGCTGATCAAAGTCCTTTTCCCAGCCTTTCATGAGTGGTTCAGAGCAACAGTGAACCAAGTCCATTTCGTTCCGTACATACATTTTGGTCCTATTCAATAGAGATATTTTGGGAAGAAAGACTTTTTAATATATTACCGTAATATATCGTAATTTAATATATAAACCGTATACGGTTTGAAACACAAGTGCTATTAATTCACCAACAATGATGTCTGTATATGTACGTGTGTATACCTGTGTTTCTAACCGTATTACAAAGTCTCGTTCCAAAATATATTTCTGTTGAATAGTACCACAATGTAATATACGGACAAGATACATCTATTATTCTCAAAATGAAACACATTTGAGCACAAAAAGTGAGGAAAAACGAATCGCAAGTTGTGGTAAGCACCATCTCTGGTGTTGTGCTAATGGGCCAATCCAGGATGGCGACGCCCATGCTCATGAACCACATAATCTTATTCTTCCGATTTCTTTGTGTTTTCTTGGATTCTCATTGATAGTACCTACTAATTGATGACTCTGAAGGTGTTGAAAAACTATACAAGAGCACTAAAATAATGCAAAATGCATTTTTTTATCGACCAGTGGCATAAAGTGCATATATAGAGCACTTTACACTTTTAATTATTTCGTGTATTTATTAAATCGATAGAGATAGTATTTGCTTGTGAAAAGAAAGCCAGGTGATGACTCGAACATGAGTCACTCAAATTGCTCGTTGTAACAATTGTGGAGAGCAGTTATCACAAAACAAAATAATAAACTTCATTTTGCTCGATTCGCCATTTGCATGTATATTTATTAGAGTTGTGCGGGTACCAATTTTTACCTTCGGGTCGGGTTTCGGGTCGGGTAAATTCTTGAAAAAAGTTTCGGGTCGGGTTTATCGGGTATTAAATTTGATCGGGTCGGGTAGCGGGTCGGGTTAAATTTGCCCAAAAAAGTCGGGTCGGGTTTCGGCTCGGGTTTCAAAAACCCGAAGTTTTTCGGGTCGGGTATTGCAAATAAAAAATTTTGAATGTAGCGAGCCAAAATCCGTCCGTATTTTTGTAATCTTCACCGCGCTCTGCGCACAACACATTTTGTGAGTGTGGCGTATCTAAGATTGGAAAGTTATCAAATCTTTGGAAAAAATGCAAAACAAAGTTACAGCAAACCAGTCTCCGTATAAAATTATTTTTTCAAAAACTAATTATAGTAAACAACCAAACTCTAGCCTCCAGAGGCGAGTCGCGGGTAATGGCAGTTCTATACGACAACCAATCGCGCGCGGGTTGTTTACACTGTTTACCGTGACAGAAACAAACATTTTCGAGATGTTTTCACGATTCTTTACTAGAAGTATAATATTTAGATTACTTTGGAATTTATCGTTAGTAATATCTGACGATATGTGCGCAAGTCTGAGTGAAAAATGAGATGAAAGTCTAACTCTAGTATTAAAACTTGGGTTTGCAATACCCAATCAGATACCCGAAAAAAGTCGCTTTTTTGAGCACGGGTGTCACTTTTGACCCGACTCTTCGGGTTTTCAAACTTTTAGTTTTTTTCAAAACCCGATGTTTCGAGTTGTAATTTCGATATTAAATTGTACCTGAAACGCCAAACGGGTAGGAAAAAAACCCGACCCGACCCGAATTTTCGGGTACCCGCACAACCCTAATATTTATGCACTTTCATTCTGTGGCTCCTGAATTAAACCCGAAGTACTCTAACCGATGCGTTACATCGTACTATAATTACGTGCATCTTATATTAGTAATTTAATTTTCTAATTTGGTGTATCCGAAAGATCCAATGTAGGATGAGAGATGTAGGATGTAGGTACCAATTTTTTCCTTTCAAATTGGCTTAGTACCAATTCATAACAATCTATCTGCAAAACTTGAACCAAATTGGACGAGATTTGGTGGGAGGTTGGGGTTTTTCTCAGTTACTCGAGTTGGGTTGAGGTACCAATTTTCTTCTTGAAGTACGAATAGTACAAATTAAGGACTAATTTTCATATACTTTGTTTTGCAAAATTGCTGTGGTGGGGGGCCAGAGAGTGCAAGGTGTAGGAGAGGGCCTGTAAACCGTACGGCTCCATAAACCGAACAGTGGGGTTTGCGAGATAACCCGTTTACCAACGTTCTTGAAACTTTCAGTGACTATCAGAAGAATGGCAGGTTGTTCCAGTGTGGTCCACATTACCAGATTACTGCGTATTAGAGGCTAACGCGTTGGAATACCGCCTATTAAGTTTCCCTGAAGTCTTATCTTTTCAGAAGCAAGGATCTTCTCGACGAGATAAAGCCGGTAAGATTCAACTTTTACTTTATATGTAGATTTTTAAATATTTTATATATGATAGCGAGCAAGTTTCTATAAATATCTTCACATACAAGAGATTCTATATGTATGTGTGTAATAAGCTCTGCGTCTATATACACTCCGTTTATTTGGGCAAAAAAATTGGAATAATCATTTTTTTTTCATTCTCATTTTTTATTTAATAAGTTGATGCTTTAGTGGTACGTACATATTATTATTAATCGCATATAAAGCGAGCATTGTGTGGTCGATATACCCTTTGACATTATCCGAGTACAGTACTGTATATTTATTTGTTTCGGTAACATTGTAGGCAGAGTAATGTTCATCAAAGTTGGCAGTTTTATACATTCGACCAATTACAATGGGTTTATTCTCAATAATGATAATTGAAAATATTTTGGTGAATTCGGGAGCATTTGTCATCCACGCAGCGTTATAAACAAGATCTGATACGAGCATAGCACCAATTTCAAAGCGCATGCTTTGGAAATTTATCTGAGTTGCGGTGATCACATTGTTTGGGCAATTACTGGCATTTGCATCGAATAAATTCTTCAGTATTTCTTGAACGGGCGCAGATAGTTTTCCAAAGCTTGAAACTACTTCTTTTGTGGTTTCGAGTTCTTCGTGCCGCTTCGTAAGACTATATGTGAATTGCAAGGCATTGCGTCTCATTAAAGTGTAGGAAAGATTTGTGAAGTTATTAGTTCTTTTGGCTAACTTTTTGAAATATTGATGTCTAGCTTCAAAGCGCATGCAGGTAAATATTTGAAGTGGCCCCTTCAATTTAATGAGTCGCGAATAATGCACAGGGTAGTGTAGTTTAGGTTTAGAACTACCTTCAAATATATTCTTCCATGCGTCAACGAAGCTCTCGTAGCACAAATCGAATCTGATCAACATTTCTTGATCAAATGCAAGCGCATACGCTATTTCGGCAAGTTCTTTGTAGATAAGAAAGGCATTCCACCACGGTGTGTCCCGGGGAACGTCCTTACCCAAAATTAGCGGCAGTGACCTCAGTAAAAGTCGACGATGTACCGCCGTACCCGGAATGGTACCTTTAGGCCGCAGATGTTTTTTCTTTATCTTTGGGGGCCTGTCACATTTGTCGATTCTATGATATGAAAATGAGTTGATTTTATGCCTCAATACTTTCTCTGTAAGGACTTTTGTTGAAACGATTTTACAAAGCACACTCTTCAGAACGGTTGGAGTATTGCCCTCGTCAAAGTCATGCATTAAGTCTGGCATAAAAAACTCGAAAAACTGGTCAGGGTTACGTGCCGCTATGTTAATAATTGGCGATATCTCATTAACACCATTATCTTGGCTCTCCGCATCTGCCAAATAGCTTTGAAATTCTCTTCGTTGGCACTGACTTTCCGTCCAAACCTGCAGGCACGTTTGCTTTTCCACATAGCAGAAACGACAAATATTTCCCGTTGAGAATGCCATTTGAAGCCCCATAAATGCATGAACTGTCAGATTATCTCCCACGAAAGAGTTCACATTAACCTTAACATGCTGACCTTTGAATTTTAATCCATTGGTTACGAGGCATATCAAATCTTTTTCCAAACAAGTGACTAAATTTTTCAGACCATTATACTTCTCTACCCACTCATACGGGCACATCAGCGTAGAATAAATGTTTTCAAGTTTGCTTCGTTCTTCTGGAGGAATATTCAAAATGGTGAAATAAACGCCAATCATCTTATGTGTGCCTTTGGCAGCAGCTAGGGGGTCACAGGGTTCAAATTCGTCGCTGTAAATTAACAGATCCAGTGTTGGACTGTCTGTTTCTTCGAATAATGCACCATCTGTGTAGTTTCGTATAACCTCATCGGGATCCTTTGGGTTCGGAATGAGATAATTGCGTAGTACTCTGTGATTTGCTAGAATAACATCTAACATGCTGATTATCGGAGAGTATTGTACACAGTCACCATCCGATAAAGGTACGGGTGTCACCGGCACATACGGCATATTTTGCTGACAAAACTTTGCTCGCCTGTATCCACTTTTTGAAAATACATCTAAGACATTCATTGTATCATGCAGACTTGTGGCGGACAGAAATTCTGCCGTGTTCTCTTCCGTAACCATACCACTTTGCGTCCACTCTGCCAATTTAGATTCTGCTTTTAGCTGTTGCTTTGATAACATTAGTTTGGTGAAACCAAGTACGCTGTTAAGAATGGCTTGAACTGAATTATCAGGCAGCAACATATGCTCGCCAAAATAGAGTGCTAAATCCATTAACTGTCGTAATAAGGTTAGCATCGTCGCATCTTCAGCAAAATCTTCGATTACCTCTTCTGCGTGGGCATCCGTATTTTGTGGCTGGTTGATATGTTCATTGGGTTGGTCATTAATTTCAGATTGATCGATAACCTCAGTTTGGTCAGATTCTAAATATTGGGGCATATCGTTACCCGGTATCATTTCTGCGGCATTCTCAACATTTAATGGCTGAGCAATGCCTTCATCGGCTAGATTTGGAGATTCTGCATGACTTGTATACAAATGGTTTTGAAAACCAGTAGGCTTATTAAAGCTCATTCGACAGCCATCGACACAGCAAATAATCTTATTCTGCATACGCGGGTGAACATCCATTACATGCTTAAACATGGTATACAGTACCGTGCTTGAAAATTTGCAGTTTTTTAGTCGGCAATGATACATGTTTCAATTCGTAATAGGGATATTGAATTTGATCCAATTTGATCCGATTTGGCGTATGAGATAGTAATTCTTTATTAATGTCAATTACCTGAAAAATTATTGAGTTATAGTAATATCTGAAATTAGTAGATTTTGTGGATTCTGAATCGGCCCAAAGTATCTAAACTGGTTGACTCAAGATTATCGATAGCTTCCAGGGAATCAGAGCAAAGCCACCGCTAATATATGCTATCAGAAGCAGGGTTCCTAAAATTCTTGTTTTTTTTACATAAAACCCACCCACCCAGGGTTTTTATGGGTTTTAATGCGTTTTAAGCGTTCAATAGGTTTAAATTAAAAATAAAAAATAAAAAATAATTCACAATAAAACTTCATGCAAACTCTCAAATTCTTCTTGACTAGTCAACTCATTTTGAATTCTCTTTGGTTGCTGTAATAATGATGCAGGGAAGGAATGTTCACAGCAATACATAAAATTCTTCATATCATTTTCATGTGCTGCACATTTCATTAAAACATTTCATTAAAACATGTGTTGGTTTTCTTTTCGCTTTGTTGTAAAAAGTTGAAATTTAAATTTGTGAAAAGTGTTGCGTCATAAATCAGTGAATGGATTATTCAAATTGAGTCAAATCTTCAAATAGTACATTCTAAAAAACCCAGGTGGGTTTTTTGTTTTTAAAACACTGTCCACAGGTTTTTAGGAACCCTGATCAAGAAGAGGGGGTTTGTCGCAAGTCTACCGATGTCTTTCAATTTTTTAAGTTTAAAGAGTTCGCCAATAAATCAGCAGATCCACTAATTCAGCAGGAATTCAATTAGTTTTCTCTAATAATTCAGCAAAAATCTCGCACCCCCCCCTCTAAACAAAAAAGACCACCAATTTTTTCTAAATATCTCATCAATAAAAGATGAGAAATTTTAGGGAAAGGATTCACAAACGGGCCGGTACGTTGGGTCGACTTTCTGCACTTCCGGTCAGCTTGGAATCTTGTTTTTTGTCCAATTTTTTTTATTTTTTTATTTTTTTGTTTTACATATGTCTGAACAAGTAAAGCTAGGTTATGTTAAATGTTAGCTCTTGCGAATATTTCACTTTTACTAATTTTTTGTAAGTTATTTTGGCCGAAATTGGAAATCTCCAGTCGACCCAAAGTACCCGTCCCTTCACAAAGGAGGTCAGCTATTTTGGCCATAGAATTTTCTCAGAAAAAAGGCCAGCAATTGAAGGGTTTGCGCCAAGAAGGAGATAGCTATACTTCTTCAAGTTGGAGAAAACTGGAAAAAACGTTTACAAAATCAAATTTTGAACTTCTTTGGCTCTCAAATGGTTATTTTGAAGTATTGAAATGTTCATTTTAGACCAATCAAATAAAAAATAAAAGGTGTGTAGCACGTCATTGGTCTACCTGACCCCAAATCTTTGGCCTGTCAAAATTCGTGGCATGGGGGCACATTCTCCCTTGCCCCCCCATAAATCCGGCGCTGCACATGTGTGATTGTTGGGAGCTACCTTTCTTGTCCCAAAATGGATTTTGCTTCTATTTCTAGAAAAAAGATTTTTGCAAAAAAATTCAATCTATCAGTCATAATATTTTAGTTACAGAAAACGTCAATTGAAATACAGCATTTATTTAGGCTTTACAATAGAAAATAACATTTTTCTGTTATTATATATCATATCTTATTTCTGTTAATATAAAAATCGGATCTAGATGTTTCTGGCACCAAACAAATGAGTTTTTCTTTAGAAACAAGATACTACCAAATAATCAGTGGCGTCAAACTATTGAAATTTCAATGGGGGTTCCAAAACTTTAAAAAAATTTGCCACGAACCCATGACCTACAATGACCATGTGTTCGCGACAAAAAAAATTGATGTTTAAACACCAAAAAAATAAGAAACCCCTTAAAATGCAGCGATATTGAAACAAAGAATAAGTTTTAGCTTCATTAGTCGCCGAAAAGATTTCTTGAACAAGAATTTGAGTGAATAAAACTATTTGACATCCTCCGGCATACCCATGGGTATTTTGGGTACCATTTTGCCGTTCTGATGTCTAGACAGAACGGTCAAATGCAAAATCTATTCCATATGATTCAACTCAATTCAGTTTAACTGTTTAACACTATTGAATATTGAATTAATAATTTTCTTGAATTTAGATAACAATTTTATTGAAACTGAAATACTTTATTTAGCCCTTTACAATGTGAAATACAGCATTAATTACATGGCAATGTACAAATGTCATTTGAGTGTTTTTTAGGACGAGCAAAATCTATGTGAACACTGACGTGTGAACTTTGTATGAATAGTACAACAGGCAATAGTATATTGTTAAAACAGCAAATATAACAGCAGTGAAACTTTTTTTGTTTGTATTCGACCAAATTTTTGTCTGTCAGTACACAGTTCTACGTTCTACACGTTTAACCTCAAAACTCCCAGAAAAATCGAACCCCTGGAACCCCTCTAGCAAAATTTAGGTGGGGGTTCCAACCCCCGAACACCCCCTGCTTTGACGCCACTGTATATAATACAAACTCTCCCCTAATGGAGCTACCTCCTTTTTGGCGCAAACTTTTCATCTATGTGTAGAAAAACTTTATCAAAAGCTACCACTATGTAATTAGGGTGGGAGAGGCACGAAAATCGTGAAAAAAATTCTAGATTAGTGATCTTAGATCTTACATCAGCCGTAGCGAAAAATCCCAGTTGAGTGAAATATGACAAATAGACAAATGTCGCACTGGCATCCAATTCTGCAAGGTTTCCCCCTCCCCCCGCAAATAAACAACAATGTTTGTATGTTTGCCCATGACCTAACGTGCAACGTTTTCCATAACAAAAGTAATTATAGTTTGATGTGATAATAGAAAGCAAATAAAAATTTAAATAAATAAAAGAGGAACTATTTTGCGAGAGCCGGCGGCGTTACTGTATGCAGCCACGAGTGATGCGTCAGCAAAATATTCCGCCGTCTTAGCGTTGTTGTGCGTGACTAGCGTGGTGTGTTTGAAATTGGCTCGAATTGAAGATGAAGAAAATCATATTCACATATGGTAATGCGCGCAAAATGCGTAGTATTGATACTCCTGTGAACCTAGAAAGTATGACGAATCAGGTACCGGAGTGCTTCGACGAGCTCAAGGGTCAGAAATTTGTGCTTCAGGTATAACGGTTTTGTTGTTTTCATACATGTTCTTGGTATAAGGAAACGCATCGCATTATTAGACATGAATAGCTTTTAATAATTTAAGAAATAGCGTTACAACACAGTTTCCAGTAATTTAATGGCAAAATCGAGAAAAAAATTACCGATTTTTCGCAGAGTAGGCCTGGGTGAGCTTAAGAAGCATCGTTAATTGTATGCCCGATTTTGCCATCAAATTCCTGGAAGTTGTGTTGAAGTTGTGTTGGAATACTATTTCAACCAACTTTCAGTAGTTCAGTTGCAAAATAGGGCAAAAGCTAACGATAATTCACCTAACAGCTGACACATTGAAAACCCTGCGAAACCGTTTTAATAACACAAAATAAGAACTAAACGTGTGCTCCAAACAGACTGCGAAGACTACTCTTAATTTTGCATTAAAATTTACTAATCAATTCTAACTTGCAAATTCGACGATAGTTACCTTATTTAACATATATGTAGGAATGAAAAAAAGGGTTTTATGTTATCTTTTTACAAATCAATTCCGCGTGCAACGTCTGCACGTGTGGACTGTAGTAATGTTTAGGTCACACAAAACATCAAGTGTGGACATGATGTATGGATTACTCATGCACTCATGCTGTCAAAATGAAATGCAAAAATACCTCAAATTCAGACACTATATAACATCCAGCGGCCTGGTGCGTATCCAGGCAGCACGGGCAACCTGCAAGCATTGGCAGATCCAGAAATAAGTTCCAGAGGGGCGGTGCTCAATTTGTTTGCAAGAAATTACTGAAAATGTTAGAATGAAGAGGCGAGCGAAGCGGGTGCGATTTTTTTGGGAAATTTTTTAATAATTTTAGTAAGTCTAACCCGAGCGCAGCGAGCAACCGATTTTTCGCAGATTTTGTCAAAATCCGTTACTACCGCAAGCACGCTTCAAGTGTGGTTAACTTTTGACTGCTGCTGTACCGCACTTCACCGAGCAACAGTTTATTATAAAAATTGTACCCAATGCTTGCTTATTGCCCTCTATCTCAACCCGCCGGCCATTATGTAATATTATGTATTATGCATTATGGCCATTATGCATTATGATGTAATGCTTGTTGTGATTTTTGAAGTAAACTTTCACACTTCATGCTGTTCCTTTCACGGAACCTTTGCTAGCTGCGTAAAAGTTTCACTTAGTTACACATAGGTTTGAGTGAGCGGCCCACTTTGATGGTTATACAAGCGTTTAAGCGAGAGGCCCACTTCGGTCCAGCCCACCGGTCCTTGGACCGGCAGTCCGGAGGTTGCGTCCAACCCTGGTTATTCACCTGTTTACAACTTTAAAACCAGTTGAAAAGATTTTTAGATCTACGAACTTTGAACGGTCATGCAATCCATGTCTAAGAAATGACGCATCTATGAGTTATTGACAAATATGCGAATAGCCAAGGGGGCAGCTCCCCCCTTACTTATTCGCATATTTGTCGAGAAATCATAGATGCGTCGTTTTGAGAGCATGAATTGCGTGAACGTACAAAGTTTGTACATCTAGCAATCTTTTCAACTGGTTTTAAAGTCGTAAACAGGTAAAGAACACACTGAAAAATGACTTCTAAATTTGAAATTTTTGGCGGTCAAAAATCCTGCGGGCGCCCATGGGGAGGAGAGCTCGTAAAAGATATCGCTAGATATCGATAGGAGGAGTAGGGGTACCAAAATGGGCTCTTTTTATTTTGATATTTGGGAATGTTCCCTTGTTTTCAATGCCGATTTTTTGTTTTTAGAAAGCGGTTAGTGACTTATGCTGGTTTTATGATATTTTTTCAGAAATCGGTACTAGTTAATGGTCAAACCATGCTCCTGGACATCGAAGATGGTGACGAATTACAGGATTTCTCCGTTGTTGTCGTTACCCCACAGCAAGTGGTACAAGAAGTTTTGGTAAGTGGGGCGATCTTGCCATTCAAGCGTCAATGTTGCGTACGGATGGATTCTCAGGGAGACTTCAAAATTGACTGGCCTCAGAGGGGGTTTAGTCGGAATTGCGTATCCCGTACAAATAATGGATTAAATGAATTAAACGCTTAATTAAATAATGGATTTTTTCACATTTAGACTTTTTTAATGTCGATCCATGCTGTACAAGCTGCAAATTTAGCTCCTCTCACGTGCTTGGTTCTTGGTACTCGATACCTTTATAAAGTTGGCCTATTTTTTACTCCTCGATCACATATTTAGAATCTGTTTATAAATATTTTTTCAGTTGGAACTTGCAGATGTTGGTTCAGCTGCTGACAACTCTAGTGATACCGGAATCAAAGACGTGTTAATGGAAATTGATGGTGCTCACAAAAATGAAGAGCCTAACATGTTGACAGTATGGGAAGAGAGGAACATTGTTCGCAAATCTTCCGGTCTAGTGTAAGTATTGATCATCGAGTTCAACTAGCCAATTGTCCCTGAATTTAGTTGCATTTGTAAATCTGCGGTTTTGCAGCGCTCGTTCCAAAATGTCATAATTTTGTTGTGGAAACGTGATCTTTAACTTCTTTGACTTATTTAATAGTCTTTAAGGTGGAGCTCTGTTTCTCCTCTTTTAGTTCATTGAGTTCAATACATTTTTGCAATACGCTATTTTGGTCTGTAAAGAAATATGTTTCAATCTAGGATAGTGCAAAATCATCGGGAATCAATCGGAAAAATCATTGGGAATTCATTGAGGCTTGAACCCAAAGCTTTTTTAATGTGGCTCATCAATTATCTAATTTGATTGGTGCAATTTCAAATCTATAAAAACAACTGCATCAAATTGAAAAATTTTTTAGTGACGCAACGGAGATTGTTCTTCCACCATTGTGCCCACTTGCCAACCTACATGTTGATGAAGCTCCGATTACTGGTATGGGAAGGAATCTGGTTGTTCGATGGATTTATAATTCTATGTTGAAGGATATTGTCCGCGCCGAGCACGGCACTTATCCGGCCATTGCCAAGGCTATATGCTTAAAGTATCCCAACTGGATAGATCGGGATGTCGATAATAACGTAACATACGTATGTATAATATTTGTGACTTCTATTTTTTTAACTCGTTCCAATTTATATTCCATTAAATAACACGTTTCGCGTTATTTACATGTAATTTACATCGTGTAACTTACATTCGCATCTCTGTTAGATGGTCAGAAATAGAGATGTAATTTTGAATTTGCTGTAAATTACACTTAATTTTCAACTCTGGAATATTGTTCTTTATTCCTACTTTTTCATCTCAGATTATTATTATTGTCTCATCGCTGCTCATGATTCTCAAATATTTTAACGCGCATCAAACAACTGATAACTAAAAATATGTGCTTTTGCTTTTTTTCTTGTTATTTCAACAGGAAGTGCCATCTTAGCATGGTTCGGATGAACGTAGGCATAAGTTTAGGGTGGAGCAACTGTCTCTACTTTCACATTTATATGGGTCCATATTTCACGTGTTACTTTTTTACGTAATTAATCGCGTAAAAAAGTAACGTGATGTAACGTAAAATGAATTAAGTTTCGACATTAGAAAAACATGGTGGGCTGTGTCGTATACACGACCGTATGTTTGAGCGTGACAACGGCTACGTGGGCGGCGTCGAAATTAGAAGCATATAGCCAAAGAAAAGGTCGTAAAGCTGAGAAAGTTTTCTCGAACACGACCGGCCTGTAAGACGTTATCACATCAAAAGAAAGAAAGTAAAGAAAAGTCAGATGAAGTTGCCCAAGTTTTTGAAAATTTTATATACTAATTTTAATCTCATTCTGAGTCGGTACATGCAAAAAAACAGCTAAATTTTTTTAGTACTCTTGTGGCTTGTTGCCCCATACGAAAAAAACAAAATTCTGTTTGGATCTGGCGAGATCTGATCAAATCTGTCTTGTGCATTGACTTATATTATTCACATATTTTTCAGAAAAAATGGGCGACAGCTATCAGAAACTACGTTGGTCATACCAAGTATCGTCAGGATTCAGAAAACAAGTTAAAAGAAGCTAAGTACAGGAGTGCAAAACGGCTTAAGCCCAATGGAGATCCCATGGAACCAGCATTGCCTGCTTGTATCAAACCAGTGTCATCTGCTTCTGCTGATTGCGCTGCAACACAGTTAACATCTGCCACTATAAGCAAGGTAAGCCTTTGACTAAGGCGTTTGACTAAAGTTCTGCGGTCGAGTCATTTTACAAGTTGGAAGACCAATTTTGTTTCGTGGTTCATTTGCCTGACAAATGTTATTGGAAAATGCATTAGTTGTAAGTTTTGTGAGATTCATTGCATCAGCGCTGCAGGGTTGTCAATTTATGCGTAACTAACAATATTTACGTTACGTGTGAACAATGTATGTAGATAATGCAAAAATGACGATGGTGTAAAAAAAGTAAAAAAGAATTTTTTTTTCATTAGTTTGCTTCATTAGTGCTAGGATATTTTATACTGTAGTTTCTCAATGAAGTGAACTCACTAATGTAATAGTTAGTTTCATCTCTACGCAAAAGGGGTGACCATTCGTTCGGTTTTACCCGGAAAATTCAGGATTTTCGTTCTGTTTCCAGAATTCCGGATAATAGGCCAAAAATTTCCGATTTCTGCACTTTTCTTATTTTTCACTTATTTTTTTTTTTTTTGGACATAGCTTACTCACATTATAGTCACTCTGTATCAGCGTTTGTTTCACATTCATTTCAAACCTGTATATACATACCTTTTCGGAATCCTGCTAGTACTCACGGCGCAAAGTAGTTGGCAACATTTAGCAAAGAATTTAATACAAAACTTTTGGCAGAAATAATGTTTCATTTTTGTGCGAATTTGGTCTATTTCGGCATTTTGCCGAATTTGGATGTCCAAATTTGGCTTTATTGACTGGGCTTTTTCGGCAAATGCTCGAAAAATGCCATGTCTATAGTTATCCATTGTTTGGCTTGACCCTATATCCAACCCTATATATAATATATAATAAATATTAATTTCAATTGTTGTTTCAGGCTATCTCAACTGCGGTTTCAACTGGCAATGATGACGGGAATGATGAGAATTTGGTTCCGGATAATGCTTACCATAAAGCGAAAAAGGTGAGATATTCGACCATCGTGAGATTTGAATGGTATTTGCGCCTTTCAAAATATGAGCCCCATTGAGTGTGGCAGTGTGCTGCTCCAGCAGACATGAGCTGGCTGGAAGCCGCAAGCCTAGAATGCAAGACGCGCTGCCGTCGGCTCGAGTACTCGTAGTAAGCCTGAAGCTGACCGTAAAGCAATTTCTGTGAAAATTTTATGTTTTAAACTTGTTTTATGAAATGAATGTTGGACTTGCATAAAGTTTAAGCTGAATCAATGCGTGTTGTCTTGAAACTTGAAACTATATAGTTATGGGAAGCTGTAAGTGAGCTGCTGACGCTCATACTTTTTGGACATATGGGAAACTATATATATGACGCAAATGCAGGGCTGTAATGGAGGCGATACGCGGGGGTTCGCCGTATCGCCTCGTCGACACATTCACAGGTGCCGTATTGTTGTATAAATGTGGCGACAATACGCGGGGGTACGCGGGAGTACGCTGTTTTCTTGCAGGTGATTCACCTAGATAGATAGTCAATTTAGAATTTAGTCATGAGTCTGTTTATTATCGTGATTATTTTACGTACTTCTTGGTTCGTCAGTAGTAGTTGTGTAGTGGTAGGGTGCGCGGCTAAAAATAATACTCTAATTGAATAATAGATTTAATAATAGATTCTAATAGATTCAAGGTTTCCACTTTGAGTGAAATTTGCACGGCTCGATTTGGATCAGCAGAAGCGCTGCGAGGGACTACAAATCGGTAACTACGCCTCAGCAACTTTGATTTGAGTACAATTCCTTGCCACCAACAACCTACACCCCTACTCAATACGCGTAAAGCGGATATTTTGGTGGGGACCCATATTTATTCCCAACTACTACATATAAACATCTGCTCCCTTTTTACCCCACTATTGTTAAACCCAAATACAATGTAAACTGAATCATGATTGTATACTGCTGACACATACGCCTCTCGACGAAGCTCATTTCGCATGAATGTCGATTCTTACTATTGCTAGAGCACGACGCACCTGTCTGTGTAGCAACATCTATTTTAGCGTATCCCCAAAACAAAATTTACGATTACACCCCTGCGCAAATGCAATATTTAATTTTTCCAACATGTGCGACATCTACACTTACAACATTTTTCAGGCCAAGATTCGCTCTATGGATTTGCTTAATTCCTTTTTATACAACTCTGTTGTCGCTCTAAATTATTAAAAAAAGGTAGGGCCAACCCATGTAGCCATTTTGGCAAATTTTTCCAAATGTAAATGACAAAAACATTGCTATTGGTCATGCCAAACTACTATGCCATGAGTCTTGATATCCTGCGTATTTTATATTATTCAGCATTTGATATTTGTTTCAGATGTATAAAGAAGTTACCAGTTCATCATTGTTTAAGCGGCACCATAAGTTGAAGAAAGGAGTAACGGTTCCCTCTTTGGAACAACTGATCGCCAAAATTGACAGTCACGCTTCTTTCATAATAGATGCTGCTAAAGAGACGCAGGCATTTTATAAAATCCCTCTAAGACTCCAACAGGAGCTTCAACGATTGGCAACGAAGGGTGAGTTGTGTATAAATGTGTAGATGATAAAGCGACCTTTTCAAAATTTCCAGACCTTGCAGAGCACTCCCAATGTTCATCGCATTTTTGCATGGGGATTATTATCGTGGCTCATCTTGGTTTGTTGCTCATCGTGGTTTATGGCTGGCTTGAGTGGCTCATTTAGCAGAGTTTGGAAGGATTTAATTCCAAAGGATTTAAGTCGAGGATTTTATTCCAAATTCCGGATTTTGGAATAAAATCCTCTTCATCAAAAGGATTTCGGATTTTGGATTTGATTATTGAAAGATCTTGGATTTTCATACGTTTAAAAATCCAAAATCTGTTGCCAATAATAAGAAGTGCCTGTAAAATTCAATAACAATGGCGTTATCTGGTTTGAAAATGTATTGCGTGTGTACAGAATTGTGAGCTGCCGCACAACGATCTCAAAAATGCTGCTTAGTACCCTAGACATTGTTTTTCAATTATCTTAGATCATATTTAGCGCAAACTCGTTAAAAAAAAGTGGCATTTTCAAACTCAGCAATTCAATTTTTTGGACAGTTTTATAAAATTATATCTTGAATTTACTTGATATTTCGCGCGCCAAAGTTGCGTTAAGTATCAATTTGTACACAATTTCGAGGGATTTCATAAGTTACCTTCATTACTTGATTTTTTATTATTTAGAACTTGGAGTTATTCGTGTATGCAACGAATAAGGCTTACTAAAAAATAATTTTTTGAACTAAATTTTGAAAAAAGGATTTTGGATTAAAAAAAGGATTTTAAAATCCAGGATTTTGGAATTAAATCCTTTCAAATAATTTGGATTTCGGATTTTACAATAAAATCTTTTTCGAAAATTTGAAGGATTTTGGAATTAAATCCTTTTGAAAAGGATTTTATCCAAACTGTGTCATTTAGCATATTTAACCGAAACTATTTTGTCAGAAAGTTGTCATATGAAAGGGGTACACGGATTGCGAACTGTGCTTAGAATCGAGAACTAAAGCGTTAATAAGTGTATGAAGATATGTGTCCGGGATCTAAATGGGTGTGATAATTAAGTTACAAAAATGCGAAGACCCACAGGAATTGCACACGTGCTTTTTTGGAAGTAATTCTGAACTTGTCAGCCCATACAGGGTACATCAGTTCTTCACGAAATTCATCACACGAAGTTCATCACGATATTTTATTTTATTCAGAATTTCTAATATTGAAACCAAATTCATTAAACTTTTTCAGATTCTGTCAGAAAACTTGCGATTCTCTGTCTTCCACACCTTCTGGACAACTCCAACTCTGAAGATCTTTATCTCTTATTCGTTAAAGGCATGGTACGTTAAATTTTTGCTGGTTCTTGTCGATTATTGTCATTATTAATCATTGATGATAGGTCGGTTACTAATTTTGCATCGGCGAAATGCAAGCAAATTAACTCTATATATAAACTAAAAAAATAAAAAATAGTAAAATAAAAATTTGGGCCGGAGACGAAACTGAACCAAATTTAATGCGGGGAGATGGGGATGCGGGTTGAAAATTTGGAAAAGCGTTATTTTTGGATGATCACTTGTACAAAATAATTTTTACGCGGTTCTTAACTGTCAATATTTACTTATTTTCTACCTCTGTCGAAAGCGGTTTTACTTTTTACTTGTTTCTTACTGGCGAAATCACTTGTCATACTAGTGCTGTGTGTGCCAATGATGTTTAAATAGATATATAATGTGGGCTTTCGTAAAGAAAATGCACTCACTTAGCTCACCACGTGGGGTTTGACTGTGCGCAAACTGCCAATTTGTGAACAAAGGCTGACCTTTTACTTTGATCAAAGGCTGTGCTCGCTCAAAATTTTTATTTATTTCAAAAACGGTCGAAAAGTAAAAAAAAAATTGCTCATATTACTTCGATTCCATTATATTTTACCAACTGTATATTTCATTCTCAATTACAAACAGCGGCCGAATCCGTATTTTGAAACAAAAACTTGATAAATTTTCTCGCTTCATTGGGCTTTAGTGTTCATCTCGAATGAACATTGACATTTGTAAACATCAAATTCATCTTTTTCTTGACAGCACCCTTCACTCGAAAATCCGGGACCTGCCTGTTGAACTGATTTAATTTTATTGGCAGATTAAGGATGAATTTATTTTATTTATTTTCA
Source organism: Zercon vagabundus (assembly GCA_034693825.1). Classification (NCBI taxonomy): domain Eukaryota; kingdom Metazoa; phylum Arthropoda; class Arachnida; order Mesostigmata; family Zerconidae; genus Zercon; species Zercon vagabundus. The sequence goes on from JAQIWB010000005.1 coordinate 19,377, forward strand.
GGACCTTGTCAAGCGCAGGAAGCTAACTCCAATTGTGTTATTCGAGGAGGATACGGCAGCAGGCATAGATAACTGTAAGCTTGCCGTCGATGGCGTGGAGGTGCTAGAAAATATTGAGCTCACAACGGCCATTATCATGGGATTCGTATTGCACTTCCGAGTGACAGAAGGATTTGATGGCGGTATTTTGTACCAAAACGGATATAGATCCTTTGCATATTACATGGAGTACCTCGTGAACCCAAACCCGATAAACACAAAGAAGGTTGAGGTACTGCTAAAGCTTATCAACCTCAATTGATACTTAAATAACACCTTTGCTTTTTATTTTGCTTTTCTGAGAAGTGTTGGTATTTAATGCGGTGGTACATATGTATATATTTGCAGAAAAATAAACTTAACTTTGGTTTTTATAAATAGGCATTTTTTCTTACATTTTTTAGCAGGTACCTGCGCGAAAGTGCGCAGGGACCTGCAGCCCCTGCTGGTTTTGCAAATCTGTTCCATTATTGTTCCATTTGCATCATCTCGTATTCCAATCTCGCATTCCAATCTCATTCATATCAGTTTAAGAGTGATTCCATCTTGCATTCATAATGCATTCAAAACGCATTCCATTCGCAATCATGGGCTTTCGCAGACGCGTTCCCTCAGCGGAACAAAACACCTTTTTTTGGAACGCGTTGGGGGAACGAGAGTGGAGTTAAGTTGGATACCACTCGTGCATGACAACGGAACGCATTATGGATTATTTTTTCTCTGGGTGTACCTTTCGGAATTAGGAAACTGACATCGACTACACAGCGCAGTTCGATCAAGCCCGTTGAAGCTAAACTGTCATCAAAATTATTATTGCAGAATTGCAATCCGCGTGTCATTCTTAACAATTTTCACATATGAACTTAGCAGTGATGTTAATCAAGTACTTTTTGGGTATGCTGTGGGAGTGCTGGGTGCTTTACTGGGTGGTGTTTTATGTAAAA
>JAQIWB010000006.1:0-20204 GCA_034693825.1 Zercon vagabundus
GTACGCAAGTTTCTCTCATGAGCAAATCAAATCTATTAGCTTAGTTAAAAACTTTATTCAAAGCTTAGTTCACAAAAAACCATGACATTAAACTTAATAAATGCTGTACGCAAGTTTCTCTCGTGAGCAAATCTAATCCACAATTATTATTTTAAAAAAAATTAGCTTAGTTAAAAAAACTTTATTCAAAGCTTAGTTCACAAAACGTTTAATAAATGCTGTACGCAAGTTTCTCTCATGAGCAAATCAAATCTATTAGCTTAGTTAAAAACTTTATTCAAAGCTTAGTTCACAAAACCATGACATTAAACTTAATAAATGCTGTACGCAATTTTAAAAAATTACCTTAGTTAAAAACTTTATTCAAAGCTTAGTTCACAAAACGTTTAATAAATGCTGTACGCAACTTTCTCTCGTGAGCAAATCAAATCCACAAATAATTAGTTTAGTTAAAAAACTTTATTCAAAGCTTAGTTCACAAAAACGTGACTACGCAAGTTTCTCTCGTGAAAAACTTCTATGAAAGACTCCTGAAATATGAACCGGTTTTTCTTTTTTTAACCAACATTTAATTCTCATCAGGTTGTTGAGCAAATCAAATCTAGAAACATTTTATTTATAATAAAAGTTAAAAATCTCCTGAAATTCATATTTTAAACAAATCTTAATCAACATGTATTCTCATCAGGTGGATATGTATAAGCTGAGCAAATCTAATCTAGAAATAACTTTTATTCAAACCCATTCGCAAGTGTAGCGGGTATTTTTTTTCAGCGCGCCGGCGACGTTAGACACTGTGAGAAAAAGGAAAAAGCAAGTCAAACTGCATTCACGTAGTTCATTCAATATTACATCAGCTTCAAGGTCTCTAGTGGATATTATTAGCACTAGACTATGATACACATAGCTGTAGCTGTCTGTAATTTGCAAAAATTTCGCTGTCTTCTGAGCGGCTCTTCTGTCGGAAGCACCTTATCATTCGCAAGCAAAAAACGGCATAGAACTTATCACTATTTACGAAAACATCTAGCATGTGACATCACGCTAGTGTATTGTGAGGGAAATATGTAATATAGAACGAAGTTTAAGTGGAATGAAAGATTCTTCTCGAAGAGTACGAAATCATGTCTCCATTCGATGTATCTCTACCATTGCTGCATCATCGTTTTTTTGAAAAAAGAGATTCATCTCAAAAAATAGAGAATCGAATATTTGGTGATAAAAGCAGTTTCGCCTGCCCAAAATTCGAAACTCGCCCTATCTCCTCGAGTTCTCAATAGAATTTTAATTTGACAACGGCAAATTCGCAAACTTATATGCACTCAACTTTTAGTCAAATTAGAACATGCTACTGTCAGAATTTCTATTAGAAAATATGAGCTCGCATGCTTCTATTAGCATCGTATGGGTGGTTTTGGCTTCCCAATAATTCAGCTTCTTCGAAGTGCTCTAATGCGCTCCCCACAGGGATTTTCTGCCGAATTCAAATTTACCCCGGCGATTGAAACCTATATAAATGCGAGCTACTAAGAATTATTCACGCCACGCAGCCTCCGAGTTCACTGTTCACGTTCCTATACACCCATCTAGCCCTATACTGCTAATGTTAAAGTATGAAAAATGGGTGTTTTTTATATCGCTTACCCTTCACTCGGCGTCGAGTGCTTTTCGAGATGGATAATTTTCCTCGAAGCCTCGAAGTCTCCCATACGTAGCAACCACTTCACCACGGGTGTTGAGTAAGTCGGAGATGTTATTTTTTACTACTTAACGGGAGGGCACCAATTGCGATTTTTCTTCGGAGTAAGCTAGTATGAAAGATTAGTACCATTTCCCTCTCGAACTTAAGTATATGTCGGCGATTAAAACTAACAGAAAAAAAATCCACCTGTCTCTCCGAGTTCGCATATTAAATTTCTACACGTTAATTTTTCGTCTCCGAAATAGCGCTCCCTTAAAGCCAATAGATATCATGAGAAATATTGATTTTTATTTAAATGAGCACACTATTTTACAACGAATTGAGAGATAGTGCAATAACAGAGAGTCTTTATGAAATAGCTTTTGCCAAAAGGTGAGTATATTACAATGTAAGTAACTCAAGCCAATCTTTAAATATTATGATAATGTCTCTTAAAAATAATTACACCAATGTTTCGCTAATCAAAAACATACTCAGATACAGTCGAGGTTTAAGCGCTATTGTTTCTGTTAACACCAAATATTACGTTAACGATATTATTTGTGAAACATATAGCATATCAATAAGATCTCCAGAGATTCGCGCTATCAAGTAATTTGAAGGGCGTTTCTGATGCCAAAAATAAATAATCGAATGTTTACAAACAGCTAGTAATTACCCTTCATCCAGAAAAAAGAATAATAATAAAATGTTTACAAAAAGTCCTACATCTTCTTCCTAATAATCCGTTCGCTCTATAAAGTAGTTTGAAGCGCGTTTGTGACGCCAAGAAAATAATGTTTACAAAAAGTCCTACATCTTCTGTTAACATAATCCATTCGCTCTATAAAGTAGTTTGAAGCGCGTTTGTGACGCCAAGAAAAAATAATCGAATGTTTACAAACAGCTATAAGGTTACCATCCATCCAGAAAAAAAGAATAATAATAAAATGTTTACAAAAAGTTCTACAGCCCTACTAAGAGTAATCAGTTACTAGGATAGCACATTACATGAGTTGAGTTTCATCGTTAAAGCAGATGTTAGAAGAAGTGCTTAAATATAAATTGTCACCAATATTATTATTACATAAATGCAATCATATTCCAAACCAATTTTTGTGTGAGAAAACTCAGCTCAAATTTGCTAGTTTGAAAAGGTTATCTGATGTGTTCTAGAATCTATGTGTAAACATGAAATGACTTGAAGACAGTATTTAAGCAATAGTGATTTTTGTGACAGCTTTAGCTTGAAAATCGTGTCAATCAACTATCTCTGGCAACCCTCTAAAATTCATCGTAAATTAAGCAACCAGTTTGTGCGAATAAAAAGATTAACTTATGAAATAGTAAACTTTATAATATGTAGAAGTGTATAAGGTTACACAAAAGTTCCCACTTTTTTAATAATATAAAACTTTCCGCTGAAAAGATACGATTCTGAATAAGTAACGCATGCAAGTCTTTTGCCAAATATATGAGGATTTGTAAGTTGAAAAAGGACTCGAATTGAATATGAATACCTAATCGAAGTTTGCGCTGATTTAGAGTTCAAATCTCATTTTAGTTAGTAGGAAATACTACATGTAAACGTAGCCAAGATGTGACTGAGAGTTTAAACTCATTTTGATAGTGGTTAACAAAAATGAGATGAGATCACATGGTACAAATTAGTCGGTATTAGTAGAGATTAGAGTTGGGTTATAAAATATATATTTGAGACTGAAATTAATTTGATCCGAGTACTCGCGTTAAAATAAACTTCGAGTCGATCTCGAGTACTCGGAAATCACATTCGATCCGAGTACTCGCACTGTAAAGTTTTGTTCGAGATAAAAGCTAAATTCGAGTACTAGGCTCGCAGATGTGAAATTTTCGGTTTAAGAAAAACACCCAAATATTCTATCTATTTTCAAGTAACGTTATATTTCATAATGGCGACTGACAAAAGCTAAAGTTCTGTCTGTTTATTTCAATGGCGATATACGCGAAAAAGCCACGACGAATGTATGTATGACGAATAGTTGGTATGAAATATCAATGGTTAAATTTATTATAAAAACAAACACATTCAAGTCACAATCCTACTTACTTTTTTTTCATAGTGCTAGTGACAAAAACTAAAACGATGTCAACAAAAAATCCACAACTAATATGTATCACGAATAGCGACAGGTTGGTATCAACATATATGCGTGGTTAATATGTTAGAAAAAGTCTCGATTAACGCCTACGAGAAGATGGTAGAATATTATATATATATATGCACAACCGTCACATTGAATGAATCGCTACTGAAGAAGACAATCCCGTTAAAGAGAATAGTCTTCCGGGTAAATTCAAATATGCAGGATGCTACCTTACCTGTCACTTATCGTATATAGGGGTGACTATTTGAAATGACAGAAAGCTTGACGAAATCGCGTGCTTTTTTTACGCAAAAATGAGGCCTCTTAAAAGTTTTTCCTCGCCCAGCTGGGAGAATCCACAGACCCTTAGATCCACCTATGCGCTAGATGTACTTGGCTAATCAAAGTTCTCGGCTTCCTCGAGTGCGGCGACTTCGATATGAGAGATACCGTCCTCTTCCTCAATGAGTCTGGCTGTCTGAGCCTCGTTCTAGAGTTGAAAAAAAGTTAGTTTCCATGTTGACACTCGCTTTTAGAAACCCAAAAGTGAGAGTGACAGTAGAGAACTTACTTACATTTTAGACATCTTACAACGGAAGCGAGCCAGTTGTACAGTATATAATGTTAAAAGTGCCGCTATTTATATTCTTCCAAGCCTACACTGTCTCATTATCCATGAAGGTCAATTGCTTATTCAGTCTGAACGTTCATATCGCGACCCTCACGGAAAAAAAGCTTATCACAAAAAATTTCGGTTTAGTTCTAACTGCGATAAAAAACTGATGCAAACGACTACAGGAAAATTCTAAATATGCCATTGGAAAGCTGGCGATTCCAGGATTGTAACGGTTTTTTTCGAAATTTTCGTAGCGTGATCCAGTCCGAAGTTATAACAGTTTGAGCTGTTGAGTTAAGCCCTTTTTCCAGCAAGCCATCAATATAAACATAGTTAGCTTTTGCATCTTACGATGGTTCGTGTAATCTAGTACATTGAGTTGATAGGACGAGTTCGAACATGCCATTGGAAAGGTAGAGATTCCGAGATTGTAACGGTTTTTTTCGAAATTTTTGTAGCCGGATCCTCTCCGAAGTTATAACAGTTTGAAGGAAACGTGAGCTTTTGAGTCAAGCCTTTTTTCCAGCAAGCCATAAACATAGTTAGTCACCCGATGGTTTGTGTAATATAGTATACTAAGTTGATAGGACAAGTATGAAAGTAATCATGAGCCATCTAGCAGCAAAACCATGCAGGTTTGAACTAGCGCTACTACTGCGACTTGATATAGTCAAATTGCGACCTGAACGGGGCGCCGGAAAGTGCTTTTCGATAATAAAAAACAGTTTAAACAAAACCTGTGCTTTAAGGTATAAAATTCACACTCACACTCACCGAGTAATGCAACTGCCTACTAAGGTTTGCTAAATATTGTTAAGTACGCAATTACGTAGCTACGAAACTCTAGTTAGAAATTGAGACACTTTTTACCACTGAAATTGTGTAGCTAACTTCAAAATCTAGCTCAAATTGTCTAGATAATTCGCCCTTAAAGTTTCCAGAGGACGGAGCGAAGCAAGGGATTTATTTTGAAAAACAAAAATGCGTTCATCACTCCACCTCTCCTATAGTATATACTCCTTGGTACGTATGTGTTCGGCTTTTCTATCGTTTGTGTGACTTTTTGCCGTGCGATTTCGAGAGATAAATTGTAATCACGTTGAAACTTATCCAGGTTTTGGTTAAATTCCAACGGAGTTCGTATGCGAACACCATATTAACCCAAGCAGTTGGGTATTGCAACTCCGCGCTACTTCTTTAGATTAAATGCCGACTATGGGCAGAGTGCGGGGCAATTTCCAACATGAAGTGATGGAAAGTATTTTTTTACTATAAAGTGAATAATACCAACAAAAAAATAAAAAATAAAAAAAATAAACAATCTCGAATTGAGCGCATGCGCTGCTATATTTATGAATAAATTTATGTAGTTAATGACTGTAAAAATATTTGCAATTTTCAATATTGAAATTCGAATCCTATAATACACTTATTATTATCTCACGAAATATCCAAACTATGCTGATCGATTTAATCATGTAGGTATATATATAAAAATAAAAGTATTAAATTAAAGACATGGATGAGAAATCTGCTGTGGATGGAACGAAAGCCTCGTATTAATTCCGGACGAAACTTTCAGATTTGAATCTGATTTGGACCGGTAGATAAAATTAGAAATTTTCCGAGAGATAAATTGTAATCCATCGTCACATTGAAATTTATTCAGATTTTGGTTAAATTCCAACGGAGTCTGTATGCGAACACCGTATTAACATCAGCAGCAAAGTCACGCAGCGTAAAGGCAAGATTCGATGAGTTTTCAGCAAAACTTTTTTTTTTTTTTCTGGGTATAGTTGGCATTAAATTCGATAATTAAGTTTAGATGCGGTCGACAGCTGGAAATAGCAAATTGGTTCCTTATTATTATCTCATGAAATACCCAAATTATGTGGATCGATTTTAATCATGCATGTGTGGCTACGATGTATATTAGAAAAAATAAAGTAAATGTATTAAACTGAATGAAAAATTTGCTGCGCTTAAAATGGAACGAAGTTGTTCATCAAGTAGAGTTAATCGGTTTCGTAATGATTCCGGAAAAGTCCGGAGTTGGTACTTAGGAAAGTTTCAGATTTAATCCATTTTGGAGTGGTAGATAAAATTAGGATTCTTCCTATATCAAACCACTGGCAACGTATATTTACATAGCATAGTAAAAACAAAAATCAAACTCTATGTGGCTTGTACATATTTAATATATAATTCATAATTTTTACACATGCATAATAGATAACTTATAAAAAAGCTTCGCGCATGACTATTTTATCAAGACATAACATTATTAGCTCATTTTTAACACTGAAGTAGTATACACAAAACACAGTTCGGACGTGTGTTATTGAATTTGAGAATTAAATTTAGATGCGGTCGACAGCTGGAAATAGCAAATTGGTTCCTTATTATTATCTCACAAAATATCTAAATTATGGTGATCATGCATGTATATATAAAAATAAAAGTCACGCTTGAGAAATCCGCTGTGCTTAAAATGGATGGAACGAATGACTAATCTGGTTCGTAATAATTCCAGCGGAAATGACGGTGTGAAAATGTTAGGTGGAGAAAAATAGCAGATTGGTTCCTATCTCTCGAAAATATCCACATCGATTTATCCTACATGTATGGCTACTAGGCCATTCAGTCCTGGGATTTCGAGATTTTGAATTATGAGTGAAGAAGAGTTAAATTCTCAGGCTTTTTAATTTTTACTTATTGTCATTTAAGTGCAGAATCTCAGATTTTTAGTAATTATCAGGAACTTGAAAACATGAGTCTTTGCGAGTACGAAGTCAAGATTTTGCAATTAAATGCTTCAGGACTTCCTTGATAAAGTTTCGAGTACTTAAATATCAAGATCTCAATACCGTAATTCAAAATCTCGAAATCCCAGAATGGCTACAATGTATATTCAAAAAATAAAGTAAAGGTATTAATTAAAGATACGCTTTGGTTTTTTTTTTTTGGAATATTTTCGAAAACCTGTGCTTAAAAATCTGTTTTTCGTAATAATTCCGGAGGAAAGTTTCAGATTTAATCCGATTTGGAGTGGTAGATAAAATTAGAAATCTCCCGATATCAAACCTTTTGTGCCAACATATATAGCACACGTGTCCGAAAAATGTCCTATCAAGGACAGTCCGAATGGATTTTTTTATCGAGTCCTAAGGCTTAGATTAACGAGAAATAAGTCATATTTTTCTAAACCCTCCCTCAGTGGGGGAACCCCTCTAATATCGAATGGTCGAGAAAAATAGCGATATAAAAAACCGGATAAATTATGTTAAGTGTCCGGTTTCCATCGTTAGAGCGTACCTGAAGTGTGATTATATGGCAGCTCTATTTTGGAAAAAATGTTATTACGAGAAAATCATGAGACCCCCAAATATTAGGTCAGCGTGATTTTTCAAATAGGAAATCTCGTATTTTCCAAAAAAAATAAAAAAATAAAAAGACGCTCTTTGAGCCCCGATTGTCAATTTTTTCTTTCTTTGACTTGGTAAAGCGAAAGAAATTCAGTAAAAAAAAAAATAATAAAACTGCCAGCCAAAAGAAAAACTCACAGATCTTTTGATGAATCATTTATTTTTTATTATCAATACAATCATGATGATATTTACACTTTTTATTATTATTCGGATTCCGTTCTTCGCCCTTTACGCTGGCTGTCTAATATGTGTCGACCTAGGAGAGTCGCACGATGCTTCTTTTACACGATGCGTCTCGAGATGATTGCGTAGCCGAGAGGGTCGAGTGAATTTAAGCGAACAATGGGGGCACTCACGTAAATTTTCTCCGGTATGGGTCCTAGTGTGAAGGTTGAGCTCACCTTTCGAGAGTGATATATACGTGCAGCCTATGTATTAGCATCGGAATAGTTTTTTCGCGTAGTGAATTCGGGCGTGCAGTTTCAGTGTGTATTCGGTCGATGCTTCATAACCGCATTCGTCGCATCGGAAAAGCTTCAGCCCTCGATGCCGCTTGAGCACATGACGAACGAGTAGTTCTTTTCTGAGATTAGCGTATTGGCAAGCTCTGCATTTGAAAGCGACTATATGAGTTAATTTTTGACACATGGTTATGACGCTGAAGAGCATATCACAGCCGTTTAAATACCATCCTACGGGAGAGGTTCGATCGAATGCTCGAATTGATAATAAATGGTTTCCAAAAAGTTAATTTCTGAGATGACCTCGCACTAAATGTTCTCGCAAGAGATTTCTTCTCACAAATCTTGCGTTACATATTCTACATATGCATCGCCTTACTTCAATTTGTAGGCGTTTTACACTCATTTTCACTGGGTTTTGCGCACAAGTCATTGTATTTGTACACACTACTGTCGATATGTAACTTGAAAATAAGAATAAGAGGGCTTTAGAAAGGCTTTTTGTTCTGTGTGCGTATTGATAATAAATAGTTTATCAAGAGTTCGTGAGTTTTTTCTTTTGGTTGGCAGTTTGTTACTGAATTTCCCTACCACTCCAAATCGGATTAAATCTGAACCCTCTGGACTTTTTCCATTGCGAATGGTCTAATTGACAATAAAAAATAAATGGTTTATCAAGAGTTCAGTGAGTTTTTTCTTTTTTTGGCTGGCAGTTTTTCGGATAGACGACTATAATCATAATAAATATGGTACTTTACGGGTACTTCTCGAAGATACGCTATTATGTGTCAAATGGTTTGATTTGATTTCTAATTGTCTCTACCATTTTTTTTCGAAACTTTTCAAGAAACAGAATTTTTCATAAATATGAATTATTATTCAAAAACCAAAGCGCGTCTTTAATTCAACACCTCTACTTTATTTTCTAAATATACATTGTAGCATTTCGAGATTTACGGTTCAGGAATATTTAATTCCGCCACTTTTTTTCCGTATTGGGATAAAATCTCGAAACTTTAGTTTTTTTTATCAAGAACTCAAAAATCCTGTAGCAAAAACTCAAGTTCCTAATAATTACTAAAATGAGAAAATTCAAATACATAAAAACTTGAGAACTTAAGTCTTCTTGACTCATAAAATCTCGAAGTCCCGGGATTGAATGCCCACATGCAAGATAAAATCGATAATAATAAGGAACCAATTCGCTATTTTCTTCACATAACATTTTTTCCACCGTCGATGGCGTAAAAAAAATTCTTCAATTTGTTAGTGGGGATACACGTATTGGGTTTTTTACAGTGTCGTTCCCTTACATGCTTAATATGTTATATATCACAATCATTAAGGGGACAGTCCCTCCTAAGATTCATCTTTAGAGGGAGACGAATTTACGCCACTGCCCAGCGTCAACCTCATCTAAATTTAATTCTCGAATTCATTGAACACGCGTCTTTCCGAGAAAAAAACGCGTCTTTCTGAGTCAATATCGCAAAAAATATAGTTCCGGTGATACTTTGCTGAAAAACTCATTCGCTATAAATTGACCACTGTTTCTCAAGTTTGCAACATATTCTGAAAAGAAAAGTCGTTAATTACGTGAAAAAATACATTTATTCATAATCTTCAGTTAGCAATTTTACAAATCTTAGACATATTTTTAGCAAATCCTGATCTCTTTCATTCTCTAAGTATTTCCGCAAGTGCGCTAACAAAAACTTGCTTTTTCTTACAGAAGATTAAAAGCGATTTAGCAAGTCCTCACAGAATCCTTCGAAACTTTCCAAACGCCAGACTCGAATAAAGAAAAAATCATTTCAGTGCTCAATGTATATGGCCGAGAAGGGTGGGGGATATAAATAACGCATGCGCTAGAGGCTCCACCTAACATTTTCACACCGTCATTAACATGCGTCTTACTGAAAAGCGCAGATTAGTCATTCGTTCCATCCATTTTTAAGCGCAGCAGATTTCTCAAGCGTGTCTGTAATTTAATACTTTTATTTTTATAATATATATAATATACATGCATGATTAAATCGATCACCATAATTGAGATATTTTGTGAGATCATAATAAGGAACCTATTTGCCGCATCTATTCAATAACATACGTCCGAACTGTGTTTTGTGTATACTACTTCAGCCGTACTAATGTTAAAAATGAGGTAATAATGTTTATGTCTTGATAAAATAGTCAGGCGCGGAGTTTTTTATGAGTTATTTATTATGCATATGTAAAAATTATAAAGTATATATTAAATATGTACAAGCCACATAGAGTTCGATTTTTTGTTTCTACTTTGCTATGTAAATATGCTATGTTGCTATTGGTTAATGGTTTGATATAGGGAGAATTCTAATTTTATCTACCACTCCAAATCGGATTAAATCTGAAACTTTCCTAAGTACCTCTCCTGAATTATTACGAAACAGAGTGGTCCTACTTCGTTTCATCCATTTTTAAGCACAGGAAATTTCTCAGAAATATTCCAAAAAAAACTTTACTTTTTTTTTGGATATACATTGTAGCCATAGTGGCAATTACGTAATTTGCGATTTTCAAATATCCACGGTGTCATTGCACAAATCGACCATAAGCTCAGTAATCCGCGAATTATAATATTTTTTAACATGATTGTTAGAATCGATGGATCAACTTCTTATTGGCGAATGATTGCGCTGAAAAGAATCGAGCAACCGACACAATGAGTTTTTTCAAAAACTTGCTCGTAGACTTTTTTCCTACAACATGTTCTTTGCATATGATTAAAAGCGATTCAGCAAGTCCTCACACAGAATATTACCAACAATTCCGTCCTCCGAAAGATTCCAAATTCCAGATTCTAATAAAGTAACGAAAAATATATAGCTGAAAAAATATAACAGCGCATGCGCTCAATGTGCTATTTTGACTAGTTAGTCCTATACACACTAAAACCTAGTTACAATGTATTCTAATATAAAATTGCATTTGAATTTACATAAGTCGATTGTGTCCTTGTAACGTACATATCCATTACTTTGTAGGCAACTTATTCACCCAGTTTACCATTCCAAGAAATGAAATATGGCTTAATAATAATAATACACTTCATTATTTATCAGACAGTGGGTGAGTCACTGACACCAAAGTAGGATTTTTTAATAGTTTGAAATTGCCTCCGCCCTCTGGAAACTTTGAGGGTAGACAATTTGAGTGCCTCAATTTCAAACTAGAGTTTCGTAGCTAACATTTTCCTATGGTAGCTACGTAATTGCGTACATAACAATATTTAGTAGGCACTTGGATCACTCGGTGAGTGAATTTAATTCCTTAGAGCACAGGTTTTGTTTAAACTGTTCTTATTATCGAAAAGGCGCGAACACCCCTAAAGCCGGCCCTACTTTGCACTCTTTGTTACGCCAACGAAAAGTATATACTTATTGTGAAAGCAATATATTTTACTCAACTCAAAAGTCTTTTAGTTACAATGTAATTCTAATATAAAAAATGCATTTTAATGTACCTAAAACGTGATTGCCTTTGTAACATACACAATACAGATCCATTTACTTTGTAGCCAACTTATTCATGCAGTTTAAAGTTATTTTTACCATTCCAAAAAAATCAGCTTGATAATAATACACTTTACTAAATATTTATTGGACACCGATGAAGTGTTTTTTTTTTATAGTCGCAATTTGACTTTCTCAATGTATTATACCACTGTGATTCACTGACGCCAAAGAGGGATAGTTTGAAATTTATTTTTTTGCCCCACTTTTTGCATTTAATTTCAAGAAGAAGCGCTAATTCTACCGATGGAGCGTTAATCGTAGAGTTATTGTCGCTCCTTCCCAACATATTTGCCCGGTTTTTGGGGTGCGCGTTCTTACGGGCTTTTTTGACGCCATCTTGTTTTTACCTCCTCTAACCGAAACTAATCATTCACATCAGAATTCAGTTCAACGATAGTTTGAAATGGTGAACTATTTTTCTAGATTACTTTAAAATCCTCAACTTAGAAAAATGGCATGTGTTTCATACTGTTTGTCGGTCGACTTATCAACTTAATATTGTAGACTACACAAACGATAGAACGGTTAAACATATACGTATCTATACAATAACGTCAAACGCGTCATCGGACCGACCTTCATGGATGACAAATGACTAGGCTTGGAAGAATATAAATAGCCGTATTTTTAGTATTACACTGTACAACTGAACGGCGCTTCGGTTGTATGCTGTCTAAAAGGTAAGTTCTCTATGCTGTCTCACTTTTGGCTCGCTCAAAGCGAGTGTCAGCTTGAGAAAACTAACTCTTTTTTCAAGTTTAAAACGAGACTCGATTTTCAAACCGAGTACTCGAGATCGACTCGAAAATTTCACAACTGCGAGCCGAGTACTCGAATTTAGCTTTTATTATGAGCGTTGAAATCATTTCATGAGAAATTAAATGAAAATACTCGTTCAGAGTATCCTATTATCTATCACTGGACATCATACCCACCCGAGTACTCGGTTCGAAACTTTTTAGTTTTTCGAGTCGAATACTCGAGATCGGCTCGACAGTGCGAGTACTCGAATCGAAAATTTCCGAGTCGAGTACTTGAGATCGACTCGAGGTTTATTTTAACGTGAGTACTCGGATCAAACTTCTGTGGAATCAAAGATGGGCATGTCTACTAAGTATTTGAGATCGTTGACTTTTCGCATACCGGTTAATGGGGGACTATTCGTTCCCGAACATGAGTTCACCCTAGCCATCCTATGTTTGCAAACGCGTAATTTAAGAGTCACGGTCCCCACCCATTGGATTTTTGATAACTAAAACATCGTCTATGCATAATATTTACTCCTTATCAGAAAATGAGTTTCAGCGCAAACTTCGAATCTTCGACTCAACTCCCTTTTACGAGATATCACTGCCTCTAATTATTAGTCAATTTTTGTACATAAATGGCTACATTTGCACGTAGTATATCCTCCTTACCAAAATGAGTTTTGAACTCTCAATCGGCGCAAACTTCGATCAGATAACAACGACTTTTCATCATCGATTCGAGTTCTTTTCAAATCCTCGTATATTTATTTGGTGCCTCCATATTAGTAAAAGACTCGCATGTGTTAGTTATTTAGCTTTAGACTCGTACATCAGGGCTTCACACGATTTTTATTAACAAAAGTGAGAACTTTTGCGGCACGCTGGCTAAGCTTACTTTCTATGGCAGTGAAAGCCGCTTTGTGAAGCAATGTTCATTATGGGGAGTGTCTTTATTAATCGATGGTAATAGTGTACACTTTAAAATAAATAGGTTGTAAGTTTACTGTAAGTAAGTATGAGTTACGCAAATCAATTGTTAAATTTACGATGAATTTTAAGATGTTGCCACTGGTTAGCGATAGTGGTCATTTCATTGTATTAAAGCTAAACTTTCACAAAATTATTATTGCTGTCATTCTAAATAATTTTTCATGCTTACACATATTTGACATCAGAAACCCGTTTCAAAAATGCCAAATTTAGCACGAATTTCGGGAGTCAAGTTTTTTTTCCCACACGAAGTAGTTGATTGATTGATTTAAGAAATTGCCAGAGATTGAGAGACATGATATTAAAGTTAAACAGTCAGTATTGTAAACTGAATAATTTATCGCCATGTAAAAGTATACTATTTCATTTTTTTTATTTTTTTTTATTTTTTTTATTTTTTGGACATCACCCATGCTCAATTCTCTATCAAGGTGAGGTATCAATTGTGGTAATTTACTCCGATGATTGTGAAAAATCTCTTTAAAGAGATTCATGAAAGATACGTTTTCGAATATATGTACAGTATTTCACAAAGACTCGCAGTTGAAGCATTTATTATTTTATTTATTTCTCTCAATTCGCTGTCAAAATAGCTTGTGCATTTAAATTAAATAAATTTGAAAGCATTTCAATTTAACCCAGTATATTTCATACCAAGCAGTCACTATTCGTCATCAGTCGTATTTGAGGTCACGGCTTTTTCACGTAACTGTGTATATTGCTAGCCTGTTGGAAAAAGGGCGGATCTCATGTTTTTTGTTCAAACTGTTTGTAACTTTGGACTGACTACGAATTTTTTAAAGAAACCGTTAGAATCTCGGAATCTTCAGCTTTGCAATGACGTGTTTGAAACTTTTTCTGGAGTCATGTGGCTCAATTTCATCGCATTAAAAAACGGAGGCAACTTTTGGGATACGTTCTTTTTTCCCCCGAGGGTAGCGACATTGAAATAAACAGACAGATGATTTCAGTCGCCATTATATGATTTATTCTTAAATATAATATTTGCGTACCAAAATGGAAGCGATTTGGAACCAAGTATTGGTGATACATTTTTTTTCCTGGCCGTATTCGTTCTATAACACGAGTTCAGCAAGCTCAAATCATTGCCTCTAAGTCGTATATGGGGCCTTTGTGGTTTAGCGGTTTTTTTGTACATAGATGGCTACGTTTACTCAAATGAGATTTGATTTCTGAATCGCCGACTTTTCTATAGAAATAAAATTTGTGTTGTAAGTTCACCATTTCTTCACGCAAACTAATTGTTCAATTTAGGAGTTTGCCAGAAGTTGGATTGACACGATATTAAAGCTGAACTAGCGGGAAGTAAACATTCGACTACATTTTTCCTATTCTGCTCACTCAGGTTTGATCTCAGTTTCCGATATCAATTTTTATTTAATAAGGCGCTGTTCTATCACACAATCGATTGTGTATTCTATAAGGTAAAACTACTAGGCGATGAATCTCCTCAAGCTCGCCATGCTCAATTCTCTATTCAGATGATAAATCGTGAAACGATCTCTTCGTGACCCCTCTCGCTCAAGAGATTCATGCGTTTTGGCAAAGGCTCTTCCATAAAGACTCGAAATCTAAGCGTTCTTACACTCTCATTCATTTCTCTCAATTCGTCGTAAAAATAAAGTCAAACAAGAGTGTTCATTTAAAAAATGAATCACTTTTTATATTACTCATAACGATAAAACTTAAATTCAAGGGTCTTAGCTTACTCCGAAAATCCCAATTGGCGCCCTCCCGTTAAGTAGAAAATAGCATCTCAACGCTAGCGGTGAAGTGGTTGTTACGTGTAGGAGGCATCAGTGAAAAAATTATCCGTCTCAAAAGTCCCCAATTTTGATTCTTGAACATTGTAAGTATAGGGGCGATATGAGTGTATAGGAATATAAAGTCGCAGAGAGACAGGTGGATTATTTTTAGTAGTTCGTGTCGACCTATGCTGACATAAATTTGAATTCGGGAGAATATCCTACTAGGTGAGCACTCCGAAGTCAGCTCGCAAGAACATTTTGAATTTTTCAGCGCCACTACAGTTGCGATTGTCCGCGGTTAGATGGCGCTACTAGTTGGCAAGTCAAAACCACCCATACGATGCTAATAGAAACACGCAATCACATATTTTCTAATAGAAATACTGACACTAGAGTATTCTAATTTGACTAAAAGTTGAGTGCGTATAAGTTTGCGAATTGGCCGTTGTCAAATTAAAAATTATATTGAGAACACGGAGAGATATGGCAATTTTCGAATTTGGGGCAGGCAAAACCGCGTTTCGCACCAAATTGAATATTCGATTCATGGCAGTGAATCCTCGATAATCTCTAATACTAGATGATGCACTGAATGGATTTCGAGGAATTTTTTATTCCACTCAAAGGTGGTACTCTCTTAAACTTCGTTTCACGTCACAGGCTGCGTGTTTTAATATTGCTTGAGGCAGAAATAACTTTAAACATGCCCCTCTGAAAATTACAGATAGCTAATAATATCCGCCAGAGAGGTTGAAGCTGATGTAATATATTCTTTTTCACATAGTCTAACAGCGCCGGCGGGATAAAAAATATCCGCGACACTTTCGAATGTGCTAACTTTGAATAAAAAAAAATTTCTAGATTTGCTCAGCTGTTGACGATGAGAATACAGGTTGGTTAAAATACGAATTGTAGAAGTTTTCACCCTACATCTATAATACAGCATTTATTAAGTTTAATGTCATTTGCATTGTTTTGTGAACTATACTTTTATAATAAAAAATTATTTCTAGATTTGCCCGGCTGTTGACTATGAGTTAACATGAGATCTTCCTAGAAGTTTTCATGGCGTAGGCCCTACAGCATTTATTAAGTTTAATGTCATGAACTAATAAAAATTATTCCTAGATTTGCTCAGCTTACGAATTTTCGGGAGTAGAAGTTTTTTTCACGAGAGAAACTTGCGTAGCCCTCTAAAGCATTTATTAAGTTTAACGTCATGAACTCCATTTTTCATACTTTAACATTAGCAGTATAGGGCTAGATGGGTGTATAGGAAACCGAACTGTGAACTCGGAGTGAATGAATGATTCTTAGTAGCTAGCCTTTATATAGGTTTCAATCGCGGGGATAATTCTGAATTCGGCAGAAAATCCCGCTAGGAAGCGCATTAGAGCACTCCGAAGAAGCTAAATTGCTAGAACATTTTAAATTTTTCGCGCTACTATAGTTGTGATTGTCCGTGGTTAGATGGCGCTCCTAATAAAAGCATCTGCTAATAGACACTAACGTGTTCTAATTTGAGCGCATATAAGTTTGGCGGTGGTAAATTAAACTTCTATTCGCGCCCCAAATAAATTGAATACTCGATTCCCCGGGGGGTTAAACGGCAATGTACTATATTTTTCCAGTATAAATACTATATTTAAATCCTCGATAAATTTGCTAATCCCTTTTCAAAAAAAGATTTATTTGATCCCTTAAACTTTGTTCTATATTAAGAATTTCCCTTGCATCACAATACACTAATAGCGTGATGTCAGGCTATATGTTTTTCGTAAATACTGAGAAGTTCTATGTCTTTGCTTCCGACAGAAGACGATAACGTACCAGTATTGCATTAGACAGCTATGGTATAAAAGATGATAGTCTACGCTAGAGACCTTCAAGCTGATGAATTACGTGAAAGTAGTTTGACTTGCTATTCCCTTTTTTCACATAGTATAACGGCGCCGGCGCGCCAAAAAATATCCGCATACATGCTTTGAATAAAAAGTTATTTCTAGATTTGCTCACCCGATGAGAATACATGTTGGTTAAGATTTGTTTAAAATATGAATTTCAGAAGCTCTGCGCATAGAAGTTTTCACGAGAGAAACATGTGTAGGCCATAAAATAGAGATTTGCATCGTTTTGTGAACTATAATAATAAAAAATTATTTCTAGATTTGCTCAGCTACGAACCACAGATGCGACAAAAGATCAAGAAGGAATCTTGAAGCCCTACATCTCTAGATTTGATTTGCTCACCTGATGAGATGTTGGCTCAAAAACCGGTCCATATTTGAATTGCAGGAGTCTTTCACGAGAGAAACTTGGGTAGGTCATAAATATACATTTGCATCGTTTTGTGAACTAACTTTTATAATAAAAATTATTTCTAGATTTGCTCAGCTTACGAATTTCGGGAGATCTTCGTAGAAGTTTTTATAATAAAAAATTATTTCTAGTTTTGATTTGCTCATACCCGATGATATTTGTTTAAAAAGTCTTTCACGAGAGAAACTTGCGTAGTCACTATAATGTCAAGAAAATAGACATTTGCACCGGTTTTGTGAACTACATTTTTTATAATTATTTCTAGATTTGCTCAGCTGTTGAACCACGAAAGAAGCGATACATGATCCGACGAAAGAGGAATCTTGGAAGCCTAGATTTGCTGTTGAACCACGAATTTGAGACGGAAGAGGAATCTTTGAAGCGCTACATCATCTTCACGAGTAAAATTATTTCTAGATTTACTCAGCCACGAATTTGTCGCTACAGATTTGCGACGAAAGAGAAATCTTCACGAATCTAAAACTACAGTATGTGACACACGACGAAAGATCGAGGTCTAAAACTACAGTACCAGTATGTGACATAATATTGTATAAATGTGAATAAAATATATTATCTTTATTCGCTGTCTGAATTATTTGCTCGAACGTTTCATCATTAACTGAACGCCCCCAGAATGATTACCGACTTTAAATAAAAGTTTTTTATTTGAATAGACTAACTGATTCGCTCACGTTCCGATAGCCTGCTAAGAATATCCGCTATAGATGAACACACGACTTGCTCCAGGACGACAAGTTGGGCCAGTATGCGTACTGAACGCCCCCAGATTACCGACTTTAAATAAAAGTTTTTTATTTGAATAGACTAACTGATCCGCTCACGTTTCCCTTATCACCGGCTTCGTTCCGATAGCCTGCTAAGAATATCCGCTATAGATGAACTTTGCTAACTGATTTATGTTTTATTTTTATTTGCTCCAGGACGACAAGTTGAACTGCCGTGTGTGTGCTGAACGCCGACAACGGCCCGCACGAAGTTTTCGCCGAATTCCGGGCGTACATGTCGGCCAACTTTAAATAAACCGATTGCTTTTGAATAAAAAAACTAACCTAGCTGATGAATTGAGATTGTTTATTTGATTCCCTTATCAGCGCAGCTCCCCAAGGTCGCATATTTGATTAACTCAGATCTCTGGACTCCCGCATATCTGCCAATCTCCATAAAAGTGGAGAGGGGGAAAGTGTTCAAGGACGAATATTCGTTTAAATGGTCTCTCTGGACTCCCACATATCTACTACTGCATCTTATCACTGTACCTTATCGCTGCACCTTACCACTGCATCTTACCACTGCACCTTACCACCATAACTTACCATTGCAGCTTACCATTGCGCCACATCATTGCACATTATCACTGTAGCTTACTACTGTAGGTTATCACTGCACTTTATCACTACATCTTACCACAGAACCTTACCACCGCACCCACTCACTGCACCTTACCACTGTCTCTCACTACTGCATCTTACCACTGCACCTCATTACTGCACGAATTTTTTACATCACATCTCGTCCCACATTATCACACTCGTTCCCATGTGTGATGTTTTGTCCCAGGGATGAGGTGAGAAAAGGTGAAAAAAAATTTTAAATTAAATATTCAAATCAAAATAATTTTTAGAAGTTTTTTGGTAATATTATAAAACGATTATTTTTGCAAAGCCAATCCGGTAAAAAAAAATAAAAAATATTTAATTATAAAAAAAATTTGCTGCGGGTAGGCTTTTTTCCCACTTCATCCCACACGAAAATGAGTGCGATAAGGTGGGACGAGGTGTGACGTAAATTAACAGCGTGCACTTTACCACCGCAACTTACCACGGCGATTCTTTTCTTCCTTTCAATTTTTTCCTTCTTTCTTTTCTTTCGATCCAAATCTTTCTGTGCAATGTCGGTCGTCAGGCTGCCACCATCTGGAACAACTGTCACTACTTGCACGTCGCTTTCGTTGAAATGGCTCCCGTTGAGCGGCATTCTCGTTGCATTCCTAGCTATCTCCATTTCGGGCGGCATTGTCGTTGCGTTCCTAGCTTTCTCTATTTCGGCATAAAATCGAGTGTAATTCGGGGAAATTTTGAGACCTTCCGTTTGTGGCAAGTTGAAAGAAAGTAGGGCAAGGACGAGGTCCGCGGAGCAACTCAGGACGCCCCAATAGTAGGCAAGGATGAGCGGAAAGTAGGTGAGAAATCGAATACCTATCAGTAAAAAACCATCGGCCACCAAATTGATTCCTGACATAGCGCAAAACAGAACATTACCTGAAAATAGAAGATTTTCTCTTTCTCAAATTTTTTGAAATTTGAGAGTTACTGGATGTAACCGCAAGGGTACCGCAGAGGATTGGCTCCCGTTTCGCAGAAACCTATCAGTTTCGCGGGATGATGATACTGTTCGCATTTTCCAACCTAACCTAACCTGACTCAACTTAACCTAACCTTACTTAATCTAACTAAAGCTAAGAAAAAGAAAAAGAAGTACAAAGCA